>LSHF01000100.1:0-93039 GCA_001660795.1 Leptoxyphium fumago
CTAATNATATAGCCCTTAANTTTTATACTTTTTTTTAGCTACCATCGAGATTCGACTTTTTTTCATAGAAAAAAGCAAAGCCATATCTACATTAGTTTTGATATATCAATGATGAAACAGAGTAGTGTANAACCGYCTCGGCGGTGGCGACGTTGTTCAGCGCCAGGAGGTAGTTGTTGGCCAGCTTGGCTTTCAACCCGCTGGTCTGTGGACCCAGCAGCACCACGCGCTTGCCCATCTTGCTCAGCACGTCCTCCACCCGTGGGAACAGCTCTTGGCTGCTGCCAACCATGAATGTCAGCTTGCCTGCTTGTGCTCCAACAACGCCTCCAGACATGGGCGCGTCTACGAATCTGCCCTGGCCGCTGCTGTGAGTAGCGTTGGCTACTTCCGCGCTAGAACGAGGGTCGATCGTGCTACAGTCGATGAATAGCCGTTCTTGCGTGATTGGTGCTTCTCTGAGCAGGGTTGGTGGTCGGATCATGTGAGCGAAAACATTCTGGACGTGGTGTGGTGCTGGTAACACTGTGATGACGGTTTCCTGTATGTGGCGTCGCGTCAGCATGTTGATTTACCTCTTGAGATGCATCAAAACAGTCTTCAGTCAGAAAGCCACAATCTCATCGCTCTTGCAGGAGAAACGAAGCAGCAGTCCAACACCAAGACAAGAATCACAGGTCTGAGATGTAATCACTTACCGAATTCTCAGCCAGCTCACGAACGCTGTCCACAACAACAGCGTTCCCAGTCTCCTCAGCGAACTTCTCCGAGATGGACCGGTTGACATCATGCACGAACATCTTGTCAGACTGGGGGATCTTGGCTCGCAGGTTCAGAGCCATTGGGTAGCCTGGACACGCAATCTTCGTCAGCGAAGAGGAAACATAACGCAAGCACAATACAAGGCTCGTGGCGTGAAGGTCGGCGGAAGGGATCCGGACATACCCATCCTGCCCAGGCCTATGAAGCCATAGCTAGCGTCCAGGCGAGCACTGCCAGTGAACGATCTCCTTCCTGCAATGTTGCTACTGACACTGCGCGTGCAGCTTCGCGCCAGGGCTGACGAGGCCGACGATGCCAATGTACGCTGTACCCTCATCGTTGGAGCTGTCGCGGTCGGGCGAGAGGAAGAGAGCCGCTGGAGATGAATGAGGGAATTTGGATGATGGATTCAAGAGAGTACGACGTTCAGGTCAATGGTTACACATGGAGAGCAAGAATGCGACTTTTTATCCAAGATACGAGGAGTGAAACAAAAGGAACAGTGTTGTAAGCAAGAGGATGTCTCGTGCCTTGTCAATTGCGTAGTGATGATAGGGACCTGGAAGGAGAGTGGAAAGACCCGCTCGGCTCAAGGGGCAGCTCAGTCCCGAGGTAACGTGTGACAGGTGTTGTCCTGAGGCAGGCATCGTTGCTGTAACGGATGCACATATTCCCTCATACAAACATTCAGGTTATCTCCCCTCAGACACATGCAAATAGAGAGGAACAAAACAGATACCCAGACAGGAAGTAGATCCATGCCTTACAGCTGCGCCTTACCTGGCAGCCGTTATTAGCGTCTCTCGTAGATGCGGAGTCGCCTGGAGACTCCGCGTTTGCCAAGTCGCTAGTACATGTAGATGACCATTTATAGTTAGTGGATACGTTTTGGGTTAAGCTGTAACATGACGTTGACATGGCCGTGGTCCGTCCTGGCGGGAGTTCCAGGTATCGTCAACTCATGCATCAAAGGGTTACGCTTTCCTACGGTGTTACGGATCCGCCGTGCCAACTATCCCTGTGAATGGGAAGGTTGACATAAGATGTCTCAACGACTCCACACCATTTAAGGCCAGGACGATAGGCTTTCTGGTTTGTGATACCATGCCTCAAGCAGTGCGTTATCGTTTCCAACGTCAGGCGTTCTTGCATGCATCTACATAAGGTATCTATATAATCCAGGCAATGGAAGCTGGGTTTCAGTATCTCTATATATGTACACAATTTTATACTTTGGCTCCGCCTACTCTTTTCCCCATATTTCGTTCCATCCCTGAGGGTTCAATTCCAATGGCCCCTTGAGCGTTCCCATCCGTGGAAGCCTACCCTCGCCAGGTTCAGGCAAACAAATCCAATCTCTGATACAGCCAGGGACATCCTCCCTGGAATGGCTGATCACCAGAAGGGCTGATTGACTGCTTAAACCAGTCATTGCCATCCTGTCCAGGGTCTTTATCACGCTCTCTACTGCTCGACCATTGTCAACGCGAGCGATCGACTCGCCGTGAGAGAGGAAGAGCAGCGCTTTGTCTCTTGTAGCTTCGTCGATCCCACTCAGGGCTTCATCCAATATGACGAGGTCTGGGTCGGCGACAATGGCACGTAGCAACAGGATGAGGCGTTGAGAAGAGAAACTTGTCTCGCCGAAGAACGTATCCTCAGCCCACTTGATATCCCTATCTCCCTCGGTCTCTTGCACATAGATCTCGTTCAGATCTTGGCCAGGGCCTGCAGATTCCAGCTTCTCTATCGTAGTTGTGTCCTGTGGCCTCGGATTCAGCTCCTTTGCGAACCACCGCAGACAGCTGTCTACCTTGGCCTTGGCCTCGTCTGTCAACTGAGCCCTGACCAGCGGTGTGTCGGCCCATGCTGATTCTAGACTTCTTCGCACGCTCAAGCGTCTGGGAAAGAAAGAGTGGATTTCTGGGCTCGAATGGCCCATTCGCTTTTGTAGATCGAAGATTCCTATCCCTGGAATCCCGCGCTCACGGTCTGGTAGTCTCGACCGACCGAATAGCTTGATAGGTAGTGAATAGGTCTGTGGATGGTCCGAGGT
Source organism: Leptoxyphium fumago (assembly GCA_001660795.1). Lineage (NCBI taxonomy): Eukaryota > Fungi > Ascomycota > Dothideomycetes > Capnodiales > Capnodiaceae > Leptoxyphium > Leptoxyphium fumago. The sequence goes on from LSHF01000100.1 coordinate 2,819, forward strand.
GATGAGGGAGAGGAGTGTCGTCTTGCCACTACCGTTCGCACCGAACACGCCCATACGCTGTCCACGGTGCAGAGACCAATGTAGACCAGTTGACGGTGCTGAGGGTTGTTGCCATGCACCAAGTACGGTTTTGTCTCCATAGCTTACTTTGACACCTTCCATCTCGACCACGGCCTCGCCAGTGGCTGGGGACGGAGAAGTTTGCGCGAATCCGTCCCGACTTAACGTATGTACCTCCCCAATGTCATGCCCTGATTGTGCATGCTGCAGAATGTCCGCACCAGCCAAAGTAGGGTCTTTCATAGCCCTGGAGAAGAGCTCATTCTTATCGCCCTGACACAGCACACGNAAGTCGCTATCGACAATGCAGAGCCTGGTGATCCAGTCTGGCACGCCATCTTCCGGCCTGAGACTCATGACAAGCCTTGGCTTGTTCTTTTCAGCCAACCGCCTCAAGACGCCTGAAATCTTTACCAGAGTGTTAGGGTCCAAACCCATAAATGGTCCATCCACCAGCAGAATCTCGGGTCTGGCCAACAACGCTTTCGCAATCCGGGCCCGGCGTGTCTGGCCATTACTGAGGTTGGCCACCGGCATGTCGAGCAACCTAACCAGGTCCAGCTGGCGAGTGACATCCTCGAACACCTCGCGGTCGAGCTTGCCGCTTTCCTCGGGCGTCTCCAACGGGTTGAGTTCCGTGTTGCCAGTGAGGTAGTCCAGAACCGAGAAGTCCGTCTCCTCCCGCCGCGCCTCGTACCTCGCGCTCAGATAGGCCCCTCGCACGCCCGTGCCGCCAACCTTGTCGCCTCTCTCGGCATCGAAGCCGACGTACTTGATCGCTTGTGGCGGCGACACCCCCAGGTCTGTCAGCAGCGGGTACGTCCTCGCCTTCGCTGGGCTGACGAACAACCGACCCGCCAGGATCTGCAGGAACGTCGTCCGCGCGACCGAAGATGGCGAGACCACAGCCCAGTACTGCGGCCCAGCGTCCGTGCCTGGCCCTGTCTGCCCTTGGCTGGAGTCTGCGAGGGTGAAGGTCAGATCAGGGAACAGCGCCGGGTTGGGCGTATGCCGTCCTGGTAGTTTCTCTTCATCTTCTCGTGGAAAATCACGGTAGAAAGTTGCCTTCTCTATTGCTATCGCTGGCCGTGTAGCCTTAACGTGGAGCCATCTCGGTGATGGGCGCGATAGCCGCATTGACGGTACGAATTTCGCTGCATGGCCCAGCATCTCTCCCCAAAATGCCTTTATTCGACTACAGGTTTTGCAGACTAGACTTCAGATTCTGCATCGAGATGAAAATAGCCAATCGACTTCTTCAACAGACCCTGTAGATCGTTGTACAGTGCTTCGATGACTCGGACGGCAAATCCCGACGTCCATCATGTGGTGAACGGTGCTATAGCCGATCTTTTCAACCTCTACACGGTCTTGTAAACTATCGGTTCGCCGTTCAGTATCCAGGTCTCGGGTGTCTCTTTCTCTATGCCGTTACATATCAACGTCGCTATACCGAGCCATTGTCGTCAGGTTGAAGGACTACGGGTAGGCAGGTATATCTTGCAGCCGATGACGTGAGATTGCTGAGTGGGTAGCCGAGCAAGGCTATGCCGAGGCAATAATGAATCACTGTCGGTTGACAAGTACCACATGTGAACGACTCGGTCCAACACTCTAAGTCATAACACATCTGAAGCACACAAGCCGCAACTATGATACAATCAATGCAGCCGTCAAGACCAAGGGTATTTACCCACCTTTCCTCCCACTATTCCATCCACCTAATCGAGTCAACTAACCATCTCCCAGGTCCCACCACGCGACCATCAAACATCAACTTTTGGGCGACAACAACAAGTCAGGCAGATATCATCCAGCCCGGTCGATGCTATGGATTCACCTCAGCAGACCCACAGCTATAACCAAGGCTACAAGGGGCCAATCCAATCTCAGCAGCAATTCTCGCCGCCCTTCACTACGCGAGCCGTCTGTTCACCGTTACCCTGCGATCCGGCAACCTTACATCCGGTTTTCTTCACGGATTACTGGAAGAAATCGCCGCTGGCATTGCATACGCCTTTCGTCGGCTTCTCTCCCGTCGCAACGGGTTACATCTTCGGCGATGCGCGAAGAGCGTCAAATGGCGATGGGAGTAAGCTGTGACTTGCCTTGTGAGGCTGCAATCTACAACATCTCTCGAGCTAATTTCAGGATCTTGGATTCTTTTGTCCTTATAGTCGGCAATCTGGACTTTTCCTCATCGCCCACGGCTCCGGGGATCGAACCTACGTGACGGACACCTTCAACGTGGGGCCTGATTGTACGAGACCGAGATTGTCTCACTATATTCGCACTACATCAACTTCCATTGAATACTTGGTTTGAATGAGCGACCTTGCGAATCAGCTCGCTGCGTAAATGTTCGACCGCAGCTCCAGCTTATTGCACATTAGCGATTAGATACAGTGAGACGGCAAATGGCCCTGCTGTGTCATGAAACAGCTGTTTTCCAGAACCTGTTCTTAATGGCAAATCATGAAGCCCCAAAAGCGAATCAGACGCTTTCATAGTCTTGGTCAGCACATCTCTACATATCGGGACGCGTCTAAGGTGAAGACTATCGCTTCCGAAGCATCTGATATGACCCTTGAACAGAAATTGGGCGCTGCATCCTTCCCAGATTGGAAGATACTCTCTTGACGAGTCTAACACCATGTGAAATCATCATTACACGACTTGCCGGCTGCCAACTTGACAGAAAGCTGCTTGATCTACTGGTTACTTGCTATTTTGCTTCAGCGTGACAAAAGGCAGTGATGTTATCCCAGACGTCTGCAATGTGTACTTGAGAAATCAAATAAGTCAGGGTGTAGCATAGCTCACTGCGTTAGCAGTATAGCCAAGCATACCTATTTTCATCATCTGAATGCCTGCAATTGTGAGCACAACAACAATGCAGAAAGATGACACACTCCAGCAGCCCCATTGGGGACGGCAGGAACGTCCATTGAGATAGTCAACAATGTTGAAAGAAAGCCGTGTAGATGTAGGTATAGGTACCTACCTGGGTAGATAACTGGATGTATAGCTATGGCAAATCAAAAGTTGATCCCTTCATTGTGTTTGTAACATTCTAGCGCTATGTGATCCATCAGTATCCGTCTATCATAGTGGGGGCCCACAAACAAGTTGCTATGGTATCGAAAACTTCAGGCAATCAGGCAGAGATTCAGGCAGCTGACAGCCCACCTGTCTAGTTACTGTGCCGTCCAGCCCAGTCCTGACCCGTCTAAACACCACCAACCTACGCACAGCACCGCATCGCACCGCACTTCACGTCATAACACCCTCTTGCGATCCTATACAACTCAACCTACTATAGCCTCGAGTTCGCCTACGATCCGGTGGTCTTCGTCCTTACCAAGTTGAAGCTTCCTGCCCAACCATTCCACGTGTCCTCGACCTCCATACATACTCTCATATTGGCCCACTGACTGCTTGGCTCGAGCTCTCTGACGAGATTCTCCGCTTTGACGTTGAACAAAAATCAACAGTTCTCAACCTGTCCGCATTGATCAAACCATCCGCCTGATCCCAGACAAGGAACATCTACGTACCATTCTATCTGCCAGCAGAGAGAGCGACCACTGAGGCTGCCCGAAAACGTAAATCCACCTCTTGCCTGTCCCGCCTCGAGCGGCAGGCGTCGTATAATTCGAGAGCGCACAGCGCCCGCTGAAAGATACTGTGAACGGATGAGTGTCGCTTGGTGTGAAACATAACAATGGCGATAAGACAGTACACTCGGGAACAGTTGCTGCACCTGCGTTCCTCGCCGCTCGTAGATAAGCCGGATGACCTGCCTGCGATCGAGCAGTGGTTAGAGTACGTTTACGCCGACAGAGACTCGAACGAGAAGCTAAGGATCCATCACAGTACACCGCAAAGCGGCCCACAGCAGAGTGTGCGACAGCCAGCCCAACAGACGAGGAAGGTACAAAGAGAGGATGCTTTCGCTACAGATGCCGCACCCATGGGGAGCTTTGGTGCTGGCGCGCAAAGGCCGAACCTGATGCACACGAGAGGTATCAGCAGCAAAGCTGGCGGTGAGTCCTTCAAGGAGCTTGTGCTGGGCACTGGCCAAAGACTAAATCCGTTTTCAGATGATGTCACCCTGGGTCCGCCCAAGACCGTCTTCGGGTCCAGCAGGCATATAACGCGCGATGTGGGTGACAGAACCGGCACATCCACAAATGAAGGCGATGAATTGGAAGATGCGCGCTCGAAGTTTTTCTCTGACAGATCGAGCATCCGAAAGTCCCATGTTGAAGCAAGAGAAAGCTGGGGAAACAGACGAACGCTTGACGATGAAGAAGGCAAGGAGAAAGGTGACAGATATGGGAGGAAAGATCAGAATGGAGACCGCCACGGCACTTTCAACGACAGACAAGACAAAAGGTGGGGGAGAGGCGAGGCTACAAGAACCAATGGCGATAGACAATCGGATTGGCGTAATCGTGATCGCCGCGATGAGAGGGATCAGGGTCGAGACAGAAATGAAAGAGAACCAGAGTGGATGGATGAGCCCGCGCGTAAGCAGGAAGAGGACTTGGGCCTCGTCACGCCTCGTACGCAAGAAGACTTTCAAAAGTGGAAAGAGGCGATGAACCGTGCGAAGAAGCCAGCAGCAACAGAGGCCCCTCATGAGGATGCCGCTCAGTCTTCCTCCGAGCACCAGGCTCATCTCAAGAAGATGGAGACCCTCAAACTTGATGGTGTCACTGACAAGCCATTCACGAGTTGGGGGCGAGAAGCCGCAGGCGACTCCATCGCACCTTCCAAAACACCTTCTGGAAAGGGGAAATCAAGCAGGTTCGCGTCGATGTTCGCCCAACCGCCTAAGGAAGACTCTGCACCGCCGCCGCCGCCGCCGCCGCCGCCTGTCGCTGAAGATGCCCAACCTCAAAACGTTTTCGCCGCATTCTCGAATGGTTCAAGTGACGACAAGGAGGGCTTCCAACGTATCCTGCAGATGTTGGGCAACAACAACAGCCCAGCGGCTTCTGTGCCAACTCTGGCACCTGTCACTGAACCTGTGCCAAGCTTGCCAGCGTCGCCACAAGGTAAAGGCACGGTCAACCGAAAGAGCCGGTTTACTGGATTCTTCGACCAGACTCCCAAAAGCCCAGAACGATTGCAATCACCTCCCCAAGCCGGCTTCGCACCCCAATTCTCTAGGCCCAACGACGAGCCATCAACGCAGAGCCCTTCATTGCTACAGCAAACCATCCTGCCACAGAACGGACAGCGCGACCAGCGTCCATCTTCGAATCGGCCCCTTGAACATCTCTTCGACCCTCCTCCTTCCCGTGGCGCCTCGACTCCAGACTTCAACGTGCAGAACCTTGTTGCTGGTCATCGAGCGCAGGTACAGCAAGCTCCACCCAACAAGGACAGTCAGTTCTTGCTCGGCCTACTCCAGAGCAAGTCTTCTGCAAGCCCACTGGCTTCGAAACCCGTGTCAGCCAACGCAAGACCGGACAGCAATTTCCAACTCTGGATGGATCCGTCTCACACCCCTGAGACTATCGCGCCCAAACCTCGTGCACCACCAGGACCGCCGGGATTGTTTGAAGACCAGCTCCTGAAAAACACACCTCAGGATCTCCCGCAAGGACCTCCACCGGCGCACCAGCAACAACCACAGCCGCAGCAGAATCAACAAAGACCGGACATACCTCTGTCGCAACCGCCGATGGGCTTCATGGGTGATATAATGGGTCGCCGTCCCAACATGGGTCCCAACAGACCCGGACCACCGCCTGGCTTCGCCAGCGAGGAGCAGCCCTTCTATATGCAACCACAACAGCAACAGCTGCGGCGCAATTTCACTGAACCGCCTCAACAGCACCAGCAAATCCAGCAGCAACAGCAACAGCAGCAACCACCACTACCGCCACCTCCTCACCGCCGTATGTCAGGCCACCCAGGCGGTGTTGTTCCCGGTGGGCCTCCTCCACCCTCTGGCATGCAGATGCTTTTCAACCAGCACCCCCACCATCAGCCACCGCAGTTTCCTCCAGAGGGCCTCCCATTTATTGGATCACCTCCCGGCCTTCAGCCGCAGCAGGCTCGCGGTCCTCCACCACCTGGCCTTCCTCCTCTTGGTAGGCAGCCTCCTGGCTACCCAAAGCTCTTCCAGCAACAACCGCCCCCTCAGCCCCAACATCAGCACCTCCATCACCCGCCACCTCCAGGCTTTGGCCTTGGTGGCCCTGGGGCTCCCGGTGCTGGCCCGCCTCCTGGCTTCTTCGCTCCGCCACAGGGTCCAGGTGGTCCACCACTACCTCCTGGCTACATGCCCCTCCGGTCCCCAGTGGGAAATGGCGTCGGGGGTGCCGCCGGCGGTCCTGTCCCAAGAAGATAAAGGTGTAGTTCAGGTGCGGGTTTAGCTGGTGTTGTGATTTTGTTCGCGGTTGGTTTTGTGTGGAGACATGAAAGAGACGGGAGGTCGTGTCCCTTTCGACTTCGTTACTGGCTTTCAAGTTTATCAAGTGGGATGGAAGAAGGGTTAGTGACTAGCGTGCTTTATTCTTGTCACGACGGGAAGGTTGGCACTCGATGTATTAGACGATTCTCTTACTGTAACCGCAACGAAAGCAAACATGTCAAGCGTGAACAGAAGCCGAATGAAATTTCGATACCTGAGACCTCTGCCCCTAAGGGGTTCTACAAGTAGTGCCCTAAAAGAGATTGAAATTATCAAATGCAGAGTCTTGATCGCCATGCCATGTCTCATTCCTCTTCTTCTTTCCACATCCAGTTTGCTATGTTCACCTTTTACGGCTGGGTCGGGCGTTCTTGTCACGCCTCTTCTGCATATCGTTCCTAGCCTTCCTGACGTCGTCGACGCCCTTAAGCTCGCCCTTGACCTTCCTGCCGTCGCGGCCCACGGTGTCACGGAACCTGCCCGTGCCGTTGCGGCGTGCCTCGTCCTCCTTCTTGACCTTGCGGTAGTAATCGTCGCGAAACTTGTCCGCAGCCTTCGGCATCTTCTCGCCCTTGTGCTTGAACCTGCCGCCAAAGCCACCCGACGACCGCCCGTCTTCCGCGCCCGACGACTTGATCGCCGTTGCTAGGTTGCTGCCCGCTACGGTTGGCCGCTCCTGGTCGCCGACGCGCGGCAGCGCCGAGATCCGGTTCGCCTTGCGCCAGGCGTCAAACCGGCCCGACCGGAATGACGCCGGGATGCGCAGTCCCGACTCGCTCATGATGAACTTCTTGCCCTCCGCGTCGTTCGCCGACTGTCGCGACACGTACTTGCGCGATTTCTGGTCCCACTTCACCCCGGTCCCTGCCCGGCTTGCCAGCGAGAATGCTTTCGACTCGTCCGCTGTCAGGTCCATCGTGGCGTCGCGTGCCTGCGCCAAGAACGATGCAGACCCGTTGTTGGCGTCGTGGACCGCGTACGCCTTTTCTTCCGCTGCGTTGGTCGACGTCGGCATGTACGACATGTACATCTCTGGGTCCTGGAAGTTCGAGCTGGATTGCTTTTGTCGCTTGTTCTTTTTGCTCGTCGCTGCATCGTCGCCGGGCCCGATCAAGGTCAGGCCATCGAAATCTGAATTGTCACTGTCGTAGTCGACCTCGGCGCCGTTTGGCCTTGATAGTTCGAGACCATCAAAGTCCGACTCCTCATTGAGATCGGCGTCATCTGACTCGACATCAGATGCAGAAGAGGTCCTTCCAGCTTCCGCCGTTTCTTCAGCGGCCTTACTATCCTTCGCTTGTTGATGTTTAGGTATAATCTTAGCACGTCGTTGTCGCATCACCTCTCCAGCTTCGCCTTTGTCGCCGCGTCTGCCAATCTCAAATACGGTTTCCTGCGGTCGGAAACCGGAAACTCTCGCCAACATGGCTAACCTAGCCTTCTCCATATCTGTCGCTTCACTGTCATTGTCGTGTTCAAACAGAAGGTTGGCACCCTTCGCTTTCGGGTCGTAAGCAATTTGCTTCGCTCTTTTGACGGACTCTGCGGAAGCTGAGTTGCGCGAACGAAGATACTGCTTTTCACCTTTTCCTGACACGTCACGCATGGAGAAGAGATCCCCATCTTCTTCTATGATCTTGCTTGCCTCCTCGCAATGACGCTCCAAATCATCTCTCACTAGCGACCCGACTACCACACAGTCTCTGAAAATGGTTTCTTTGTTGGGTACATCCTGCGGATTGCGTCCCAGTATGAGCTTCCTTCCGAGGAATAGTTGAAGGTCGATCAGGTAGGGCATATCTTTCTCCCCTACCAGACTGTAAGCCCATCCACTCTTGCCAGCACGTGCAGTTCGCCCGACTCTGTGTACGAAAATCTTTGGTTGAGATGGGAAGTCGTAGTTAATGACATTGGCGAGCACAGGAATATCTAGACCTCTTGCCGCAACGTCTGTCACCACCAGGATGTTGGTCTTCCCAGAACGGAACTCTTGAGTTTGGATTTTGCGCGCAGTCTGGTCCAGGGATCCGTAAACATACGAGGTTGCGTAGCCGAAAGCCTTCAAGAAGCCAGCCAGGTAATCCACGTGATGTTTTGTGGCTGTAAAGATAACGGTCGAATGTGTAGAAGGCGCTTCCGTATTTGGGTTTGAGCTTCCCGTGTTTCGCTTGCGCTTCTTACCATTCTTGCCCTGCTCATCAAAGGTGGGTTGGCTTGACGCTGGCGTTCCGAGTGGCATTTTGATGACGTCTTGGAGTAGATGTAGCAGTGCACCCTCTTTCTCTGAAGCTTTGACAGTGAAGAAAGCGCTTTCCAAACCTGGCGCGATCTTGCCTTCCACATCCAGTCGTACTAACTTGGGTTCCTGTAGACCAGCTCTTGCAAACTCGACAAGACTCTTTGGCAAGGTCGCACTGAAAAGCAGCGTTTGTCTGTTGCTTGGTAGAGTATGCATGATTTCCGTCAACTGCGCTGCGAAACCCATTTCAAATAGGCGATCCGCCTCGTCAAACACCACATATTTGACACTGCTCAATTCCAGACCCATCTCGACCTTCAGATGTTCGAATCGACCTGGCGTTGCGATGATGATGTCTGGGTTGCTCGCGACCGCTCCGAATTGCTCTTCCAAGCTATCTCCTCCCACTAACAAGCAAGTCCTCAAATCTGTACCGCGAGCCATCTCCTTGACAACTTTGAGAGTCTGTAAAGCCAATTCTCTGCTAGGACTCAGAACAACCGCTCGCGCGCCGACCTTTGCTGAATGCGACTTCAATCGTTCCACCATTGGTATAACAAAGGCCGCCGTTTTTCCGGAACCAGTACGTGCCATACCGACCACATCCTGTCCATCCAAAACCAGCGGGATACATTTTCTCTGGATTGGGGTTGGCACTGAGAAACCCTTTCGAGTAATTGCTTTGAGAAGGTTTGTGTTCAGACCCATAGATTGGAAAGCGCCAGACTTTTTCGCGTGCTTGTTCTCGCTTCGTCGATTAGCTGCGACCTGCGTAGCTGCAATAAATGCTTCATCTTCGGAGCCATTGTCCGAATCACCAGGCAGAGTGACCGCCTTCGAAGAGGTGTTCAAATGTAATTCGTCGCCGGATCCGCCGTCGCTGGCGTCGTCGCCACCAAAGAGACCGCGTGAGATGTCGACCTCATGTTCGGACAGTGCTGGCGATGCTGCTCTGCCCATTTTGAAAAATTCTGCCGAGTCTGAGATTTGGACTCCTTGCCTGTAACTTGCAATCTTGAACTCATCGAGATGCAGCTTAACTTTTTTGCGTCGAAATCTTGGCATGCTCAAGCTCGTTACGGACTTTAGCGGACTTTGGCAGAGTGCCCGCTCATGAACGAGTCCGCCCGCGCGTGATTGTGCCCACGACGCGTCTCGATGCACTGCTATCGCGTCCAGAATTAACCGAGACAATTTACGGCTTGTCTTGAACCACCACGACTTGGAACCTGGACCACACGCAATAACTTGGCTCAGTTGCCCGTTCGGAATCCTGGTACCAACCAATACAAAATGGATTACGGCGATTATTCCACTACCTCATATGGAGCGCAAGGAGGTGCAGGTGGGGGTGGGTTTATGCCTGGATCACAGTCAGACTCACCAAATGGCAAACGGGTAAGTGGAACCTACGCAGAAGAAATGAAATGCTCGCTAATGTGAATTCGGTTGAAGCAATATGGCAAGGATGCTTTGAGGCCTGTCACCATCAAGCAACTCCTCGATGCTCAGATGCCAAATCCGACTGCAGAAGCCTTTCTCATCGACGATAATGAGGCCGTCAACATCACGGTCGTAGGGCAGATTCGCAACGTCTCCACACAGACTACCAACGTCGCTTACAAGCTCGATGACGGAACGGGCATAATGGAAGCAAAGTTGTGGATCGATCAGGACGCAGCTCCCACTGATCCAAGCGTGTCGGGATTGAAGGAGGACGCATACGCACGTGTGTTTGGCAAATTGAGCGACTTCAACAACAAGAGGCTTATCGCTGCCAGAGCAATTAAGCTCATCCAAGACCCGAACGAGATCAACTACCACCTACTGGAATGCACATTAGTGCATTTGCATTTTACAAGAGGTCCACTGGGTGGGCAAGGCAAGGATACAAATGGTGGCGTTCAACCGAATGGATACGGACAGGAAGCTGTGGGAGGCAAGTTCCAGAAGGATTTGCCTCACATGAACACCGGAGCTAGGAGGGTCTATGAATTCATGAAGTCCTCGAAACAAGGGCCCGAGGGTTTGCACATCCAAGTCATTGCACAAGGCACCGGCCTGGAACTTGGGCAGGTCATGTCTGCTGGTGAAGAATTGCAGAGTCACTCTTTGATCTTTGCAACGGATGATGATGAGACGTGGGCCGTGTTGGATGTCCCGTGAAGAAATGAATGAGACGAACGTTGACGGTATTATGATCTTGATGATAGGCAGTACTCTGGACTCGCAGAACACTTGTTTTGAGGTTTGTGGAGAATCTCCAGATTATGCCTCTACTCTTGGGCCAATGAAATCGCTAAGGATTTGTGCCTTCCAATCGAGACATGGAGAGTGCAATCATGCCACTCATTTCGGCGTACTCTGGTTTAACATAATCTCAAGCAGCACTTCAAATCCACAAATTGCAATACTGTAGATCTATTACAAGAAAGTTTGCTTAATGAGACACTATGTTGATCTTCACAAGGCCCTTCATTCTCTTCCGTTATGCTTCAGACCCTTGCGACTGGACACTGATAATCTAGATGGATTTGAAAAGCAAACCAACCAGATCTTTGGCTAGACTATAGCATTCATTATTCCCGACTAAAAGATAGCTTTTATGAAGACCTCAAGTCATAGGTTTGAGGACTAACTGTTCGTGTTCCAAGACTGCTGTTGGTAGGTTTGAGGACGTTGTTTCTCCTACGAACCATCGATATATGCTGCGCAAACTCTTGTTGACGGATCAGATGAGAGCTAATCAACCGTACGTGGTCAAGCTTGCAGAGCTATGGAGAGGTCCACAGCTCCAACACCGGACGATATCTGGAGCACCTTTCATCTCGTCCGATATGCCTTCATTGCATCATCAACAACTTCGGTACTTGCTGATCTTTCGGGATCTTGAAGCCTTCGGAAATTTGGCCTACTGCATCTAGGTCCAGAACTAAGCTGGCAAGTCTGCCTTCGTCTCTGGCACTCTTTTCCTTTTTACTTTTGAGTTTGATCCTGGTCTTGACCTCGGTGTAAACAGCTCTGGGTCGTTATAAATGAAGCTGAGCGGTGGCGACCTACAAAGTTGAATCTGATCGTGTCTCTCGCGAACGCAATTCACGATGCTGTCAGTGTCACTTTATTCTGCCTTCGCAATGAAAGACAGATTATCCAGAATTATTGAACGCCCCAATTATGGCTATTCCGGTCCAGGAGTGCGTCAAATCAATGTCGAATCATAGTCTTCGGCTTCAGGTACATACGACATCGGGTTCCCCTCTCTTGAAGAATTCATTCCTCGATCATGGAAGAGGAAAGCCGGGTATGACAGTCCTTTGTACAAGGCTTCGGAGATCTACACCTCGAATTGCCGAAATATCTCTAGAGCGATTTCTCCGCACGCTACTCCAGAATTTTCCCCCAGATCGCCAACTCTAATTCCCGCATCTGACTTCATGATTGTCGATTGTCTGTCTGCAAGTAACTGGCAGACACGTGGTATCAGGAAAAGAGAGATGTGCCCTCTGGTACGGTATGATTATTCCCGAAGTCGTGCATACTCGAGGCGCCAATTTAGCCGACATGATCGTCATCAATATAAGCCCAATGGCGTGTGCTCTCATCCCGTTGCCACACGCATCTCGTTTGTTTACTCCTTGAAGCTTGACAGCAAGCAGTCCGTTTGAAGATCAACCAGATCTCAGTCTGAGTTCACTACAATCTGATCATGGTCAAGACGAACTGGTTCGGCCGTGGTTGGTCATTACAAATTGCAATTATTTCATCTTGTGCCCAGGCCTTTATTTTATTTGGTTATGACCAAGGTGTTTTTTCTGGTATCGTTGGAAACGATGACTGGTTGAATACGTTTGCCCACCCAGGATCCGGACTAGAAGGCATCATTGTGTCCATCTACAACCTGGGCGCCTTTAGCGGATGTATCCTTACGTTCATCTGGGGCGAGAGACTGGGGCGGCGACTGTGTATGTGGATTGCTATGGTCTGGATCATTGTCGGTGCTGCACTCCAAACTACCAGTTTTGGTGTCCCACAGATTCTCGTCGCGCGATATATCACGGGTATCGGCACTGGCATTGAGACATCCACCGTGCCCATGTATCAATCTGAGATGTGCGATGCCAGTATCCGAGGACGGCTGGTCAGCTCAGAGCCATTGTTTGTTGGAGTTGGAATTGTGGTAAGCGGACTTTCCTTGCTAAGCATGTATAACGGGACGAAATGTTGACGAGCTCGAATAGATCAGCTATTTCTTTGACTATGGCATGAGTTTTGTCGGTGGCCCAATCGCTTGGAGGTCAGTTAAATTGGGTTGAGAATAAGGCGATGATACTTACCATGTACCTCTGCTAACACCACCGAAGACTGCCAATTGCATGTCAAGTTATTTTTGCCCTGGTAAGAAATCTCAAGGTCTCTATTGTGATATCTGAGCTGACAGTTCCAAGGTTGTTATCGTCCTTGTCTTTGGTCTTCCAGAGTCACCTCGTTGGTAAAGCAAGCCAATGCCTAAATCATATTGAATAGTCTTCTAATTGGCTCTAGGCTATATTATCATGGTCGAAACAAAGAAGCAGTCGCAGTCCTATGCGATCTTTACAATACTGATGAAAACAGTGAAAAAGTCCGACAGCAGGAGAACGATGTGTTGGAAAACATGGAACTGGAACGGCGACATGGCGAATACAAATGGAAACAACTTTTTAAGAGGGACGAAGTACAGACAGGCAGACGGGTGCTGCTAGCGTACGGCATGCAATTCATGAATCAGATGGGCGGCATCAATCTCGTCGGTAAGTATTGATTCTCCTTTGCAGTTGAACCTGACTGTACTTTGGTATCTGACAAGCTGCAGTCTATTTCGTGCCCACGGCACTTCAAGTGAACGTCGGTCTATCTCATAATCTCGCCCTTCTCATCGGTGGCGCGGTCAACTGCATGTTCATTGTGGGAAGCATCATCCCCACATTTTTCCTTGACCGCATGGGCCGAAGACGTCCCATGATGTGGTGCTCCGCTGGGTTGGGAGTGTCCATGATGATGTTGTCAGTGTTGTTGAGCTTTGCAAGACCGCAATACTCCGAGTCGACAAGACATGCTACATCATCTGCCAGCATCACCTTCTTCTTTACCTACATGTTGCTCTTTGGTAAGTCATTGGCTGACCTGAGATAAGTGATTCAGACCTCGCTAACACATTTGCAAGGCGCCGGCCCCAACTGCATCCCCTGGGTATATGTGCCAGAAGTAAGAATGGGTGTTCTGGTCAAATGCAGATATACGTTCTTGACTAACCTTTCACAGATTCTACCCATGCATGCCCGAGCCAAAGGCACTGCCATTGGTATCTCATCTAACTGGCTTTGGGTAAGCGTCTCATTGTAGTTTCCTGACGGCATATACTAATCGATATACAGAACTTTGTCGTTGTAATGATTACACCCTCGCTGATCAACAATCTCGGCTGGAAAGCTTACTTCATGTGAGACTCCAATCATCGTCCAACACTAAAGTTACATTGCTAACAAATGAAACAGTTTTATGTGCACGAACTTCGCTTTCGTGCCGTTGGTTTACTTCTGCTACCCTGAAACTGCAAACCTCACCCTGGAGGAAATCGACTATATCTTTATGGCAGAAGGTAAGAAGGGAATCGATCAGCTCACGGGTCCCTCGCGGCCAGTGCAGGAGAGTTTCAGCAGAAGAGCTTCGATCGCGAGTAGAAGGGGATCTGTCACCAAGATCGACGACAGAAAGGCTTCAACGGAGTACGTGCAAACAATCGAAAACAAGGATCACAGCGGCTCTCCTTAAGGAATCATCCGGCCAGTCGTCTATGCTAGAACAACGGATTTGCAGGCTGCCAAGAGAAATTCGGATGTGCAATATCTCAAAACCATTTCTCTCCCAGATGCAAACATTTACCGAAGGAATGGTATGGAAGTTGCGATATGTTCGAGAATCATCAATTCAAATCGCAATAAGCTTCCGTCTATATCTGACAGCAAATGTCGCCAGACTGGGTATCTCAAGTTTCTAATTACAGCATTTACATCGCAAAGTTCCTTGGGCTATCTGCACCGTCATACTCGACCCGGCAAAACACATGTCGCTAGCCCATCATGTATTTGTTCTTTGTCTCTTGGCAGAATGCTGGCCGTCGTCGTCTTCATCTTTGTACCTAGGGCTGCCAAATAGATCATCAATGTCGCTCAAAGGCGTTGATGGCTCCTTGTCAACTTTACGGCCGGCCCAGTCGATCTCTCTAAAGTTGACTAAAACACCCACGGGTAGAGTATAGCTGGACGACATGAACTCTAGATCTCGCTCTTTCTGTGGTGAAAATGGAAGGTCTGGATCTCCCGGCAAGAACTGGTCCGTGACTTCATACTCTGTTAGAACTGGACGGGTCAGACGAGGCGAAGGTGACTCGAGCAGAGCTACGATCCGACGCAGTGGGGAATCATCTTCAGCCTCAAGAGGGGCGTCCTGTGACTCGTCAGGCTCATCGATTGCCTTCACAACGAAACCAGAGTCTATATATCCGGAGAGTCCTGTCAATTCTTGATCGACAGACTCTTCCTTTGGCCGCCTGTGCTCACTTACCTGTTCTGGGCCGCCGGCTGCTGGGAGGTTTGTAGGTTTTGTCTTTGGGATCGTCGTCTAAGTAACCTCTTGGACGTTTGGGTTTGACAGCTGGTATCCTCGTTCGCGGCGGAATATAATCACCATCGTTCGGGTCATCATTGTGTGAGGATACATCATCCGAGTCTTCCTCCCAGTCCTCGTCATCGAATTCGTCTTCTTCTACTTCCGCATCCTCTTCATTATAAGTGCTTTCTTCTTCCATTTCTTCTTCTTTTTCTTCTTCTTCCTCAGAGTCTGTAACCCACTCTGCGTCTTCTTCGTTTGGTGTTGTGGATTTGGAAGAAGGGTGGCCTACGCTTTCTGGCGGAGGCGTTGGTCGACCTAATGCAAAGTGAGTACGTGCATAATGGCCGGCCTCAGTATTGACTAGTATGGTTGAGACGTTTGATTCAGAGCCAGAATCATCCACAGCCATGGGTACACGCAGTGAGTTTTGACCAGCAAGCTCCTGGTTTGTGGTAATCGTTAAATCGTCGTTCCTTCTAGACCAATTAGCGACAGTAATATCAGTAAGTTGCAAGCTGGTAAATCAATAAGCACACTGATGCCTATTTGCTTCTACCTGTTCATTTTGTAGAGACTGGTGAACCGATCTCATCATCGCTGGACAATCGATTGTCACATTGACAATGGCTTTGATTGTGAGGCACAAAGCCCATCCTATTGTCACTCACGCTGTGCCATATGACATTGGCACGAAGTGTGCCAGACCGAACAATCTGACAATTGTCGGCAATGACTATTATTGTTCATAGCCACCTAGTGAATGTTTCTGTTGTGTAGCTCTGTGCTTTAGTGAAGTCAATGTACTTCACCTTAAAGATTTACGAACAGCATTATTTCACTTGAGAACGTTCTCTTGCGAACGTTCTCTTGCGAACGCTTCAGTACGACTTTCAGCACTAAATATTCATGATCTCAGACCTCTTCCTTTGCACCTGTGTAAGTAAGCAGACAATCGGCCACTCGTGGGATAACACTCAGACATCGTCCTTATACGGACATTCTTCAGGTCGACCTATGTATCATCTCTATTTGCCCGTGGGCATTTGAGAAAAGATGATGAGGCTTGGTCTCCTCGTACTAATGGTGCCTTCACCAGCAGCCGTTTCATGTTAACTCACATCTTACTTTCACAAAACGCTGTCGAGGTTTGTCGAAAAGATTTCTGAATTTGGTAGATATTTAATGATCTTTAGATAAACCGAAAGAAGAACAAGTACGCCCGAAAACATAATCACACGCCACTCCCCTCGGCCCAGGTCTAAACGTCACACCCTAGAAACAGGCAGAAGTACTGTAAACAGTACAATGCGATGTTTTCAAAAGACCTTTTCATTCTTCCCCTTCTGCAAGGACTTGCTTGTGACATTGCCCAAGCTTGCCATGCTGTTCTGCGAGGCACGGCTGTAGATCGATCGGCGGTCGCCGTCCTTGATGGCTGGGGATCCGATCACGGCGTCGTAACTTGGTGGCGAGCTCCTGGTCGTGGCGAAGCCTTCGTTCTTCTCCATCATAGAGATCTGCGAGATCTCCTTGCTCTGCCCTTTGTAGTTCATGATCGTTCGAGCGAGAGTGGCGATTAGTGGGGTGTGATTGGCGCGTCTCTGTGTCTTGCCTTTGCAGCACATTTTGCTTGATTTCTGAAGAGGCGAGTTGAAAGCTTTGAAGTTTGAAGCTGAACAAACTACACTGTGCGTGTGAAGACTGTGCGGGTGCTTTGAAGGGTGATCGGTGATCTTGGTGTTATGTATTGATGAGATCCTTGTAGATGCTATGGTGGTTGAGTGAAAAGTCCAATTTGAAAGGGTGGCAGGACATCTCCTTTATACACACCAGCCTGGCGCATGGCATTGTAGGCTATGTCTTCCATATTTCATTGAGCATCACACAACTACAATCTAAATGAGTGCGAAGTATGAGGTACAGTGTGCCATGGGTTTGCGGCCGAGAAGAGTGCCCAGCGGCGGCAGGATTGCCCCGGCGGAGCCACAAGCCGTTCCCTCCACAGCCGCCTTGTATGCGCTGATCTTTGCCGCTTCGGGATGCGAGTGCGAGATCTCGTCCAGCTTGTCGCGATCGCGAAGTTCGCAATGACTACCCCACAGCCTCGAATGCGACGCAATGGAGATGTTGCGCACGCATTACCCAATCTCACCTCTGCCACGAATGACTCGACTGACATCAGCTGCCGAACGGCACTGGAGATACGCAGATGTACTGGCAAGGTCGCTGAAGATGATCGGAAAACTTGGAACATGAATCAAGGCAGATAGGGTATCTGGTAGAATACACATGAATTGACGTGAGGTAGATGGCTGTTTTGGGAAATCACTGCGCTGAAACGAAAAGTGTCGGGCCAGCACATGTCAGATTCCAATGACGCAGTCACTTCGCAGTTGAACGACAACAAGTGCTATTCAGTCCCAATGATGTTGCTCCCACCCCAAGTTTGAGCAAGTTCTGTGCCCATGTTGGCCAGGGCTCGCTTACTGACGAGGTCGATTTTGGTATTCCTCGCCTTGGAACCCTTTCCTGCCACAGCTCTCACCCAGCTGAGGCCGGCGAAAGCCTTCACAACGCCCTCCGCTCCCTCGGTGCCGACGTCCGTGACTCTCCAGACAAGCTCAACCACTTTGTCCTTGACGGCCTTTTCTGACACGCCCTCGAATTCACAACCCGGTAGCACCATCAGCTTTTCTAGAACGCCGCTCCGGAGCAGGGTTTTGCCATCTGCTAGTGTGCGAACGCCAGCGACCAGCCAATCAAGCACCCACTGCACTTCTTTCCAATAGAACGAGGTCACGTTGCCTTCATCAGATGGAGTTGCAAGGAGTGTCTCCCTTACCCAATATGGCGCTAGGGAACGAATGTTCCACCCTGGGCGACGTAGCAGGAAGTGATTGATCTTTGCGTAGAGAAAGTGTGCAGGGTCGAGTTGGACGTCTAGGGCGCGTGCTGCGAATGTAGAGGCGAGGTAAGGTAATGGCTCGGCAATGGAGAACATCGCCGTGTGTTGCTCGTAGGTCTCGATAAGCTCGGACATCAATAAGTAGATCTGCTGCTTCTCTTCAAGACTAGACGCATCGACTATTTTGGAGAAATTACGCAGCTGAGCGAGCGCTTGCTGCCTGATGGAACCATCGGATGAGCTGAGGCATAGGATCAATGCAGCGATATCGCCATCTTCCAGTGCAAGCTCAAGGTCTTTGTTGTTCCAACGAGTAAGTTCCGGATGGCTTGTCGGCTCTTCTGGAATCGATTGAAAGGTGGGTGATTCGTCGTCAGCTTCGCCGGGTTTTTCCTTTTTCGAAGTTGATAGGGTAGGTAGGTGGACCGCCTCGACTGTTGTCTGAAGTTCATTTTCCTCTGACTTCAGGCCCTTTTCCAACTTCTTCTTGGCCTTCTTAGCAGCCGGTATTGTTTCAATGACTTTATCGAACAATTTGCTGACCACGTCTTTAGAGGCGGGATGCGACAATTGATGCATCACGAAGAAAGTCACTATCCACTGTGTGATAGTTTGCTCTTCCTTATCGTCACGCTCGGCAACGAATTTGGCTTGTTCAGCCAATGTTGCAAGGAGAAGGCTGACATTCGCACCAGATTCAATCTCATCGATATCGTCGTGATACTTAATGGGCCCTCTACTTATGCGCGAGAAGCAATCACTCAAGAATTCGAAGATGGTATCGTCATGCACAACGAGAAGGCTGGCAAGTAGTGTATCAAGTGGATCGTTTTCATCGATCTGATCAGATGTGCTAGCAAGTATGCTGTTGTCAGCAAGAACGAAGCGCAAGAGGTCTCTTAGATTCCTGTTTTGGTGGTTCTTGAGATGTAACCTCAGCAATGTGATAACGGGTGAAAAGTGAAGGGACCCTTGAGTGTGGAACCACCTCACGCTGGTACTTTGCCTTGCGATGACGAGGAAGTGCTCGAGTAGTAGAGATCGGAACTCGCTAACATTATTGTCCTGCTCCACAGCTACGAGCGCGGCTGTGAGTGGTATTGACACGTCGAAGTGTTCCTCCCGCGCCTGCAACGGCAATACCTCGAAGTAAAGTCGAATGAGTCTTGCCGCTGCTTCGCGTTGGGCAAGGTGCTCTTCATCATCGGGTAGATGCTTGAAGGTAGCCAGAACATCTTTAAGGTTGGGGCATTTAGCCACAAACGCTGTATTCAAACGTTCAATCGCTTCATACCACGAGTCTTCCGTAGTTGAGCTGCGCGTGGCCTCATTGAATTTCTCTCTGACAACCGCAAGCTTCTGCAGAGCTATAATGAGCACTCTCACAGCAAAGAACGTCACAAGGTCACTGCTTTGATTTAAGCAGCGTGTCAGGAACTTTTGCGTTAGAGGCTTGGGAAGTATGCTCTCGATTGCAATCGTGATTTGAGGAGGTAGCTGAGCATACGCATCTTCGCCTTCACTGCCTTCGCCTAAGAGTGAGGGCACAGGGAGGCTGATGACCTCGAATAGAAAAGAAGCATAGCCAATCCAGGTGTTACTGAGCTTTGGTTCCAGTTGCATCGACCGTTCGGAAAAATAGGCTGCAACAAGCTCTGGAGACGCTTGAAAGCATGTGAGCAGGAGCTCCCTCTCTTTCATGTCTGATTGGGGACGTAAGGACTGGATAAAAGCTGAGATTACGCTATTTCGCACGTTAAGCTTTTGGCGGTCGTAGAAAGGCAAGCTGTCCAGGCCAAGGTCAATGGGAATATTGCTGCTGCGAGTCATGTCGCCGTCCTGTCGTTCAGTCGTGCCAGGTGGGTACCAGCTGCTGTGCCGTTGTACACCATAGGTCGAAATCGTGCATACGGATTTGATCCAGTTGAACGCCAGAGAAGCGGTAGCCTGATCTCTCTCAGGGCTCCTGGTGGCGACTTCGAGAACCTTTTCCAGGTTTTGTGTGGTCAGAAGGCCTGCTTTGGCAGATCTCTGAAGCTCTTCGTCCTTGAGGACGTGTCGTTCGACCGTTTTGAGGATCTCGGCAGCAAGATCAGATGGGTCGCTCTTGAGGTACTGGAAAAGCGCGAAGCAAACGGGCTTTTGTCTCAATATGTCGGATTTGTCGCCAACATCTTGATATCTCAGGTGGGCGAGTACGTATCTGACCGTATGTGTTCGAACCGAGACTCGGCGCTTAGAATCCCCTTCATCGTTGCTGCAAAAGGCTGTGATTAGCATTGTTCGATCCTATGTTACGTAGGTAGATGTTGATCGTTTGGGAAATCACCAGCGAAGACATGACATCTAATGAGTAGTGGTCGCAGGAGAAGAAGGTGTGGTTTCATCAATACGTACTCTGTCCTAGTCAATGTCAAATTGCGTCTGATAGTATTGGTATCGAAGGTCTGCTCTCTCTTCTTATACAGCTCTCGGGCAAGATGGCCACCGTCGAACCCAACGATCTCTAGCAGGAGCCTCAGACATGGCGATATAATGAACTCCTTATGCTTTGGCGCATCCAACCCTCGCTTCACCAGCCGCAAGTGCTGGTGTTGCAACACAGTCCTACAGAGGAGATATCCATGCTCTTTGAAATCGATCAGACCCGACAATGCCTTGAGGAGAAGCGCTAGTATCGAGCTGACCGCGGACGCAAGATGGTCGTTGTTGTTCTGATTTGCGAAAGACCAGGCTTGCCAAAGCTGGTGGAGGAACGGCTTCTCGAGATCGCGCGAATCGGCGGGTTTCTGAGCATCTAGGTATTCGTGAAGGATGGATAGCTGTCGCGGACGGTTGGACTCCTCGTGGTGGTAGAGTATAGACTCGAGGAAGGCCTTGAAAGAGTTTATCGCATGTCGCAGCTGCTGTATGCCATCTTGGCTGAACACTAGCAGATCTCCCAGCTGTCGAGCATAGAGAATCTCCTCTGGCGGCTGCTGCGGCTGGATCTCTGGCCTCGATCGTTTAGGTGGCCTACTGGTATCTTCAGAAGTGTGCGGCCGCTTGACACTCATTGCGACTGGTCACGGCGTGCAGGTCAAGAGAATTAAACACCGGTAGCAGCAGCGGGTGGATGTGTTCAATTCCATTGCGAACCACATCGAAATTTTGGGCATGTAGCAGTAGGGCAGGGCCTTGAGCTTAGAGAAATATTACCTNAATTGGGATNCGACCCGCTCATCATCGCTGCGGGGATTTCTCGCGTTATGTAATATCATAAAGCGTCTGTACCTAAAAGCTGTTTAGCATAATATACTTTTAATTTGGTATATATAAAAAGTATCAGTTCAACGTTAAGGCCTATTCTATAAACATTTAAGAATCAAGAATTATAATAATTGTTTTCTTATAATCTCACTTTAAAAATAGTGAAGTTATTAAGGAATAGTAGCCAGATCAGGTACTAGGGCTTGACAACAGTATCAGCAGGACTCCTACATAAAACCGTGATCTACGGAGATTCCTGTTGTAGAGCGCAAATTCTATTATGCATGTTACTGCCCTGTACGTCGGTTCTATCAGAACTCATTAATCATCATCCTGATACGCAGTCGGCTCGAAGAACCCCTTCTACGACCGCTTGAACTACCGCCTTGATGACGACCTGTGCAGAATCAACCAAAATCCCTCAATTCACCGTTCTACCAACCATGGCGGGCTCACCTCGCAATGTTGTTCTGAGATTCTCTGTGTCTCGTAGGGCTTTCTCTTGGGAATGAAGACTCAATAAGGAGTCTACAAGGCCCTGGTCTGGCTTCAAGCGCTGATACCTGACAAGAATTATAACCTGACCGTCGAAATGCCACACAAAGATCGTTGTGGTCTTGCTTGGTTGTGGCTTCCGGGTTACGCTGGCCAGGCAATGCACCTTCACCTATACATACCACAGATGTGAAGCTGTATATGTGTGCACCGACTTGAGAACGACCGCCCTCATGAGCCACTCATGGTCGATCTTGATCTCACTCTACGCTGTATAGTGATATCTGACGCAGCGTTCACAAGCGCCAATCTGCCAAGATATCGAACGGCATCAACTTTCACAAGATGTCCCCTTCACTGGAAGGCGTCATTGCTCAATCAAATGCATTGTACCCAGCCTTTCTCGCAACACAGCCATAGCAATCACATGACAGTATGTCCACGGCGGCCTGAAAACCAGACTTCAATTTGGATACCCGCTCGTGCAAGAAGACAGACAGAGAGTGTAAAATCAAATTTATGATACCCATCCTCCACCACTTTTTGCAAAATATCGCCTTTCTCCCCATTACACAACCCAAACACAGCCACCTACTCCAGCTTTCAGCGAACCCTTACGGCTGATCTCCTCACTATACCGCACGTCCGTACTAAACAAAGAGAGATTGGCCAAAAGAATAGTAAGTCCTATACTATAAGAATCTTAACTACTATAGTGGATCTTTACTAACTCTATCTTTATAGATTTTATACCTCTTACGGATCACGAAATCATAGCCGAAATGGAGCATCAAGGCCCTATCGCGCGATCTGTCCAAGATTATGTTGAGAAGCTTTCCGACATAAGATGCTTGTTCGACCTAAGGCGCACGAGAACTACATCAGCGCTGTCATTGTTTCGAGCCGGCGCCGAAAAGATAAATCCTGACGAGTTATGGCAAAGCCATTGGGCAATTGTCCACCCCTTCATAAAGGAGATTATTGAAGGTTTCCACACATCCTCCAATCCGGGCGGAATGGACATTGATGACAGTGATGCTCATCGACGCCGTCGCTCTGCCGAGGAGATTTTGAATGCCTTGGACGGAATTATGCATGACTTGGGGCAGTACATCCAATACTAAATGCAGCCTTGCCCCGTTGGATTACTCAAGAAGATCCTGAACTGAAGGAGACAGCAATTACACATGTATTAAGAAACAAGCCTCGTTTTCCTAAGAAGTTGTCCTCGCGGTCCCACCTCGTATTGTATATTGCCCCTGCTCGATACAAACACATCAGTCACTCCGCAGACTGTCAAAATCTCCTCTCCGGAACTATGACAGTAACACCAGGACAGCAAACCTATTATAGAGTTTATGATGAACGTTATAGCGAAAAGCCGAGTAGAAGTCAGTCCGATGTAGCGCGAAAAGTCGGTTACCGCTATAATCATCTTACTACCTCTTTATCCTAATAATCGGTAGGTCAAGAAGGATGGAAGGCTACAGTGAAGTCTTAATGATCGTGTGCCATTACAAAAAAAGGCCTTAGTCTCGGAGCGTTTACAAGATTGTACAGATAGACATACATGGGGAAGGTCACAACCCTGAAGATAGGGCAGGGAACAATGCTAGACAGCTCCAAAGCCCCAATTGTGGATTCTCTTTCACACTACTCCCGAGAAGCTCTTCATGTTCGGCCTTCGATGACTGTAACGATCATGTTCAGCATCATCCCAATTTGGTCTGTAGAGGCCAGCCATGTCACGATCTTACGGCTCTCACTACACGAGCCTGTCTTCCCCCGCCTATACGCATCTACAAGGTCTCCAAGCACATTCAGACCGCTCTGGGGTAAGGATTTATACAAATCATGTTCTGCTTGCCATGCCGCACGTGTTTTGGCTTCCCATAATGATTTGGGACATGGCAGGGGCACGGTCCGGAAGCTGTCCACCGCGTCACAAGGCCCGGCCTCCGTGACGCTGAACACCTGCGCAATCAGGAACCAGATAAGTGCCGTCCTATTTCACACAGATCAGCATTGCACAAGTTGTAGACACTGTGACTGCTGCCATCGCCGTTGATGGGCAAGGTAGGCGTTGCAGAGGGTCATTCCGCCGAGCCGGCTCTTGGAGCTGATTGAGGATGCTCACCTTCTTCTAGACTCAGCAATTACCCAGTCTTCCCAACCATTACTAGGGTGCGTTCGCTCGTCCTGGCAAAATGGTGCATCGCACATTGTTCTGAAGCCATAGCAAAGTTTCTAACATAATATATATCTCAGCTCTGCGTCTGCGAACGAACAGGGAAGCATCATACCTGAAAGTTGACAAGCACTTCCGTGATCACTTCCTGCTCGGTTCTCGACCCTTCGGTAGCTTGCATGATCATATAAATGAGTTGCGCTTGCACAGCGGCCAGATTCTCTTCTTTGGAGAACAAGCACTGGTTTAGCTGTTATTTCGGGTTTCGGTCAGTCAGGCATGTGCAATTATTGCTTTACACGAACACCAGATATCCTTACCTTCTCGGCGAACGACTTCTGCTCCATATTAATTGCTCGCCACAGAAATTGTTTGGTCTCGGGACTACGAGAAGTGTAAACCTGGGCGATTCCCATACAGTTGACCAACGGCTCGGGGAGAGGCTGCTCGGTGGCACAGCGTCCCCACTGCGTGTGAATAAATGGAGGGAATGTCTCCCTACGAAGAATCATATCTGGAAAAGCACAAAGCGTTTGCACCACTATAGTGGCACAGTATCGTGCGACTGGATCTTTGTTCGGGAGGCGGGCGAGCGCTCTAGAGTTCGAGGCCGGTGAGGGATGTGTGACATCAAGGCCATCGTTTCGATCTACCAACGCCGAGTCTGGAGAGTCAATAGGGGTGAAAGTGTTCGTGTTGCAGCTAGAATAGCTCTGTGTATCGTGTGAATTGTCGCAGTTGTCAATTACTGTAATTCTCGAGTGGAGAATTTCGGGTTTACAAGGTTCCAGAGAACAAGATTTGTTGCCTGGAAACGCTTTTGCAGTATTGTCGCCGATAGCAGAGCCAACCGAACTCCAATTCAAGTCAATGCATGGTTCCAGCTGGTCTATCATGCCACCGAACAAGAAGTCATCAAGTGCCAAGTTGCTGCCCATAGAAAGATCCGGCATTGGGCCAGAAGCTGGCAGGACGGGTGCACTTGAAAAGGACTCGCTACAATGCTCTCTGCGGCTATGGCCGGCGTGTACCGGCTCATACGAACACTGGAGCCCTTTCCTTATACACCTTTGACATTGAGCTTCGAAAGTACACTTCACTTTCGCAATGCTACAAGCGCGGCAAGGCCGAGCGCGAGATCTGGGTCGCTTGTGAGCACGACGACAGTACGAGACGTGCCGGCTGTATGACATGTCTGCCAGGCGCTCATCAGTCGCCAACCATCAGGAATGAATTCCTAACACGCTCGACTTACCGTTCAGAAACGGCTTGCAACAGAGTTCGCAGACTTTCATAGAGCATGGGTGCTGCATAGCCTCGGGTGGCACATTTTGATCCATATCATGGACGGCGTCCAAGTAGCGGTGGCCTAGGCAACTAAACGTCTCTGGCTAAATGATGGAAGGATCTGTGACTACAAAGTCGTTCATACGTCGACGCCAGGGCAATTCTCTGATACTTTACCAAACTGGCCGTGACCCATGCGTCGGCGAAATTGGCCGTCCCGAGATTCATTTCTACTCATATGTCGGGTCGAAAGTTATGTAATCAAAGCCGAAACCGGGTCGTCGGCCAAATTGGCCGTAGGTAGACTTCGTTCATGTTGTTGATGCCATTTCACGACATGGAGTGTGTATTGGGTTATAATTATATAGGACAAGATCGACGACTTCGAAAATGGAGGTCACTTATCGCAAGCCGTTGGTTTATCCGGCCCCTTGACCCTATTATTCCACCATCCCTCATTCTCTGGCGATTTACCTTTGCCAGAACATGATATCCGGAAGCGACGAAACAGGCGTGCCTGGTCTCTACTCACAGAGTAGAGAATCTCAAGAACTGCAACAGTATAGAGATGATACTGTCGATTCGGATGAAGTGACCAAGCCAGAGGAAGAGAGTCCTAGAACGGTCCATGGCTTCAAATGGGTTCTCGTCTGTATATCGCTGTATGTTGGAGCTCTCATCTACGGCCTCGATGCAACGATAGCTGCCGATGTGCAATCCTCTGTCGTTGAGAGATTCGACAGTGTTGAACAACTCACTTGGCTTGGAACCGCCTTCCCACTTGGATCCGTGTGTGTTGTGTTGCCAACGTGAGATCTCCAAATTTTCGCAAACCGTGCGAAGCTACCAGAGCCAATCTGACGGGTGAATTGTTACAGGGCTGCCATGTATGCATGTTTCGACCTGAAAATCATCTTCATCGGAAGCATCATTCTCTTTGAAGCAGGTTCTGTTCTTTGCGGAGGTGCACCCACCATGGACGCTCTCATCGTCGGCCGAGCGCTCGCGGGCGTAGGGGGATCTGGTATCTTTCTTGGGTTCGTCGGTTCTAGCTCCAACCTTACAGACAAACTGGATATGTACTGATCAAACATGACAGCTGCCTCAACTACATGTCCCTTTGCACGACGAACAAAGAGCGTGGTAATTACATCGCTGGAATTGGTGTCGTCTGGGGGTCTGGCGCAGTCCTTGGGCCAGTAGTTGGGGGAGCTTTCTCTTCGTCTTCTGCAACATGGCGCTGGGCGTTCTATATCAACCTGTAGGTGGAGTCTGTGTACATCGTCTACCATGAGTTCTCATTGCTAACATGCTCAGGGTCATCGCCGCCATCTGCGCGCCAATCTATATCTTCTACCTTCCTTCAGTAAAACCTGCCGATGCCCCAGAGACCTCTGTATTCCGAAGACTCGCGGCAATGGATTGGCTAGGCTTTATTGGCTTCACTGGAGCGATGGTATCTTTCGTCATGGCTCTGACTTTTGGTGGCGGTGTCTGGCGCTGGGACGACGGTCGCACAATTGCATGCTTTGTCGTCTCTGGAATCCTCGCAATTTCCATGATTCTGCAGCAACATTTCCTCATCTTCACAAGTCCAGAGGCGAGGATGATGGCTCCAAAATATATCCTTGCGGACCGGACGCTTATTCTACTGAACTTGGTCATTGCCGCGGGAGCTGCTAACATATACGTGCCGGTTTACTATATTCCTATCTATTGTACGTTTGTGCACGGGGACACTGCAATTTGGGCTGCAGTACGGTTGCTGCCCTATATTGTTTTCCTTGCAACAACGAACATGGCTGCAGGAGCCCTTCTTCACAAAATCAGCTACTAGTAAGCGTTTGCACCCAATAATCGAACAATTTGTACGAGTTGACTGACAATATCCTAGCTGGGTAATGTATCTAGTCGGAGGGGTACTGATGACATGTGGGGCCGCCACGATGTATACAGTCAACGACGCAGTTTCCATTGCGAACGTTTATGGCTACAGTATCTTGCTCGGAGCTGGAACCGGGCTGATCTTCAACGCTGGCTACACAGTTGGCGGAGTCAAGACCATGTTGAAAACTGGCTCTGGTCTTGACGTGCAACGAGTTATCTCCACTCTGAACCTCTCTCAACTGGGGTTTCAGATGGGTAGCTTACTCATTGGCGGGCAGATATTTCAGAGTGTTGCAAGGAATAATCTCCTCCGTGCCCTGCGCAGTCAACATCTTTCCACTTCACAGATCGACAGCATCATTGCAGGCACGCAGAGCCATGTTTTTCAGGATCTGAGTCCAGATCTAAAATTGCGGGCTATCGTGGCCATCACACAAGCTATCAGCCGCGTCTACATCATCAGTATCGCCGCCGGTGCGATCACCGTGGTCTGCGCGATGCTTATGAAGAAGGAGAAGCTGTTCCCAGCCTCGGCACCAAAGATTGTTGTTGCAGGAGGTGGCTAATGTTGTTCAGACTCTAATAATACGGCGTCTTGTCTTAGCGTTTCTGACGCGGACATTAAATCGACTTGTACGTATACAGTGCGCCTCTGATAGAGCAGCAAAGTGTGAGACATATCACTTGCTGCTATAATTCCACTCCTCTAGATCTGCAAGGGCTCTCACTTTCATCACGAAGGAGTATCGCGAACCGCACAATTGACAGAGCTGCTCAGTAGAACCATAGAGCGAAGACACTATTTGCCAATATTACAAGACTGGGCCCCCGCTTAATGACCTTCCCGCAACCCGGAAAGCATCTTAATGATTGCAATCAGGTCATCGTCGTGGTTAAAAGATATTGCGAGTATAATATTTGTGTCCATCAAACAAGAACACAGAATATGCCGGGTAGAGACATCAGTTGTTTTCGTATCGATTACTCTGATATTGAGTAGGATGTGAGAGATCGAGATCATGGATTAAAGTCTAAAAGCATAACACCACCAGTCCCCTATCCTTGGAGCTAGCCGTGAAAATTCCCGAGCCTAAGAAGCCAGTGGTGGTCTAACACGCACGGTTTTCGAGGACAACTGTAAAGGGCCCAGAGGCGATGCAGCGACCTGGCCATGTGTACTCGTGTAGCTGCTAAGTGCATGCGACAGTCGCTCCACCATTCATTCAAAGAAGGACATGGTGTGGTCCAACACTGTCCTATGGTGTGTAGGTTCGCGTGTTCCGGGCTGTATGAGTAGTGTGATGGAGATTGCGACCTTTCAACACCTCGACCACCACGCCGAGATACCAGTAAGCACTGCTAATGGTCGGTCCTCACAAGTGGATCAAGAAATCGTCAGGTACTAACAAGAGCGACTGCCGATACAAGCGCGAAGAAGAGCGGTTCGGCGTAACCGAACGCAGGTGTATGGGGTCCTTAACTTGGCCAAATGACCAAAGTTCACAAGACGTCCGACATCTTACGGCTCTCTTGATGCCAAATAGTGATAGCTAGGTCAATTCAGTAATAACTTCCCAGCCGAGAATTTTATTCGATGGCTGAGTTGCGCGTTGGGGTTCTAGTTACAGTTGTAATCCTCGCTGCTGTGATCATAATCGAACCGCAAGCCCTATATTACAGATTTTCCAGGTGAAAGAGGTCTGTGGAGACTTAAACCTCATTTGGTAACCTTGCATGGGTCTGGGCGATCTGCCCATGACCACAACTTGATGGTTGGGAGAAGTAGGAATTGCAAGAGGTACATCTCCCGCACACGCTCAAGAGTAGGAGAACGGGCATCCATGTGGAAACGTCAATCTTTCTCCTCGCTCTTCACCGGCTTCGATGCCGCCGCTCGCGTGAAGAGCCATATTGGCCCTAGATCGAACCCAACACCCAGCACCCACATCCATAAACACTTCAAAATGAATATAAATACGCCAGTACCGGACACATAGCTTCGTAATGCAGCTACACTTGAGCTTGCGAGAAGAGCATATGCTCCTGCAATGGAGTACGCCCGCCAGTTCCAGTATTGGTGGTAGCTTCGTTGCCGCAACTGCCGTATCAGGATGATCGAAACGCCGAACCCAGAGAAGAGTAGTAGCTGGATCAAGCTGTGGATGACAGTTGTAGCAAAGGGACTCTGATCGATGGAGAAGATGAAGTAGTACCAGCACAGCAAAGCTATCGTAGGGTTGACGATGAATGTTATAGCGACAAGCCGAGTAGACGTCAGTCCGACATTGCGAGAAAACTCGGTCACCGCCATATCTATTTTGCTGCCTCTCTGTCCAATAATGATGAATAGGTCAAAAAGGAGGGAAAGTTTCACTAACGGCCCAGGTATCGAGTGTTCCTACTCTTTAGCTCTGATCCAGAGCATGCGATGCCAGGCTCCACTTTTTGGGGTAGTACTTACCCACACAAACACGGCTCGGACGGCTTGCGCCCATACGAAATATCTTGCAGTCCACGGCTAATTATAGCCCCTCGGTTGCCTCCAACAGTAGACAGTAACATTTCAACGCACCCCTACAAGAAGACATGCCCCGGATGCTCAAACATTGTTAGTAGAGCCTTATTTTGTGGATCTGGAGGGCTCAAGTAGGTTTAATATTAAGTTCAGCACGATCAGATTCGACTTACTTTATACTGATATTCCGTTTCTGACTCCACTTCTACCTAGCTGTTGCCATTGTGGAGCCATAATTTCACATCTTGTATACTTGCCTCACATCCTCTTAGTTCTTCAGCATGGCGCCTGATAAACATACTTTGGTCCGGCTTCAAGTTTTTCATTTGATTGCTAGATTGGGCTTTGACCGAACCCGGTAAAATTCCATCTTGGTAAGAAAGTC
The DNA here is from genome assembly GCA_001660795.1 of Leptoxyphium fumago. Taxonomy (NCBI): domain Eukaryota; kingdom Fungi; phylum Ascomycota; class Dothideomycetes; order Capnodiales; family Capnodiaceae; genus Leptoxyphium; species Leptoxyphium fumago. Next base: position 33,110 of record LSHF01000100.1, read on the forward strand.
ACTAGTAGTGCGACATATAAGACATACAACTCATCTAGGCTCTTAGCGGCCATAGGTGTTGAAGCGTTGTCCACTCAATCTACCCCTCCCATCCTGCACTGATCAGAGTACAAATAACTTGGATTGTTCAGGACGCTAAGAATTGAAGGGCAATTTGGTCTCAACTTTTCCAGTGTTTTGTAGATACTGCTTCGGCGAGATTATGCTGTGAAAAGTAAATCTTCTTCGAATACAGAGTACGCAGACACGTTGACGACACTACGAGAATTGATCCTGTAAAGCGAGGTAACCAAAGCATACGATTTGACCAGTAACTTAAGTTGAGTACGAAGCTCTTGTATGCTAAATGAGGAGCTTGTCTGTGAAGGGCCTTGCGATCTTCGTATCACCTTCCATGGTTCATACAATACTAATCCATAAAGAGTCGTGATAAGGCACCTTCCCAAGGTAACGCATGTGTATTCTGCTCAGCCTAGGGCGTATAAGAATGCAAAATGAGAATTTATGTTACGCGGGTCAGGCCGCCCATGTGGAAGTCCTCTGTGGTGTTTTGAACTCGCTTTGCGACATAGAGCAAAGCCCAAAGGAGGTACATGTGTTTAACTGCGAAAACATCAAGCTTATCAAGTGCTCACAAGATTGAGCTGTCATGGTATTGTGAATGCAGCCAGACCTGCAGTACGTAGTTAAGTCGGCATCGCAGGCGTATTAATCACATGAGAATTTGTTGAAGGTTACCCATGGTAACTTGACTTTACCCAAAGTGAGCCGCACGTGGAACCTCGCAGATGGAGAGTGTATATCAAGCTCCTCAGAACCCTCTTCCACCATTGCAACAAAAGATCCTTTCTCTGCTGCAGCAACACGTACGTTTCCATCCCACAACAACAATTAATTCTTTTCCACCAATACAACACACGTAAGGCCTTCACCTGATCACCATGGGGGACTGTGAGATCAAGCGCAAGAGAGAAGCTCAAATATCTACCATTCCGGAGAATATGCCAAGAGTGATAACCATTGACGAAAAGACTGGTAAGCTTCCAATACGAAGACTTAGAGAGCAAAAATTTTCCCATTCTGATCTCACGATATTAGAATATGTGGAACTCAAATCCGGCCAAGTAACAACGGTGTCAGTCCATCACCACATTATGAACGAACACATCAATGACTTTGTCAAAGCCATGACAAAGGCGAAAGAATATGGAAACCAGAGCAACAAACTAGCAATGGATTCTTATGATGAACATATCATGGTTGCAAAAATCTTGAACCCTGCTGAGTTGCCACAACTCTACAAGAATTTGTGGCGCAAAGATGTGGTCGCCGAAACCTACAGAAAGCAGATTCTACGACGGGCCGACGCTGAATGGGCGGGTCTCAAAACATTTTTAGATCGAAAGCGCCAGTTGCTAGAGCGCAAAGTACGGAGAGCCATCGATCATCATGACCAGGTTCTAAAATCCTCAGGACCCTGGATTCTATCATCCACAAGATAGAGCAGCAGACCCCTGTCAACTAGAAGTCTGTCTCTTAGGGATTCATCTGCGCTCTCTGCTTAATATTAGACAGCAGTGGACTTGAGCACGGACTTTCATGATCTTCCGGATGGAGAAGACATTTCTTTTGTATGCTACAGCCATGGACCTCAATTAGCTGGGAAGATCAAACAAAGTAGCTCGGTACTTTTCATGATTGCGTACTCCNTTTTTTAGATCATCCTTTAACCTCAACGTCGAACACTGAATAATCAAAGTGAATGGCGAGAAATTTCAGTAGTCTGTACTCTGTGACTGATCCTAAAAACCGAAATTCAGAAAAGGGGAGACAATAGCATTCAGAAACCGATAGAAGCAGTTGACTTGGATTGTATCACGTCTTGCCTGGTCGGTAAATATGGCCACAAGACTCGGAGCAGCTGGCCCTCTACGCCCGCGCCCTGGAACTGACCCTCCGAGTCCTCCACCGACCCTCCGAAAAATCTCTCAATCCAATCCGACTTACCGGTCCTCTCTGGGCCAGGAACGCTGGTGCATTCACTCCATCACGACAGTTTATGACGCGCTTTGAACCGTCCCCGTTGACGCTGATGCTGATGCTACTGCTGCTGCCTGTCTCCCAGGATAATTTCAACAGCGTGGCCAACAATCTCATCGCTGAAGGCGCCTGCAAGATCGATCTCGTGTCACTCTTCCCCCAACCGTGGGACTATCTTCTTGATTTGAACTCTACTGTGCGCTCTCTCACAAGTTCTGCATCTATGGTAAGGTTGATTGGCAGAGCATGTGGCATATGCGATGGACTGTTCTGGGTCGTGTGCGTGAACTGGCCAAATCATCAGTCGATCCGGGAGAATTGCATAATCAACTTACTCAGATAATCTGCCGGACCTTATGACTAAAGATTGATTAGACATCGCATTGTCAGCCTCTACCTTGTAACTATAGGTGTATTGAACAGACTATGCCGAGGTGGTGTACAAGCTTTTCCGTTCTGGAGGAAAATTCAACGAAGACGGTTTCGGGCTTCTTCAATCCCAGAGACCATTCCACCGGTATTCCTGTCAATTGTGAGCTTTCCGCATATGTCAACTCCCGAAATCACCTGGAGCAAACACAGGCCAGACACGGATGTACAGTACCCTATTGAAAAGGTTTTAAGATTCTGGTGAAAGGGTTGGAAGCCCCCACTAAAAGCGGGCTTAAACATGCGCCACAAACNTTCGCCACACAGCTTTCCCATCCCCCTCGACTTCACCTCCTCCATGACAAAGGGTCCACCCCAGCTTCCCATATATCCAGATATGGTAGATATTCAATAACTGCCTCAAATATAGCATCAACCTCGACAACATATCCCGGATATACATAATTTCATTATGCCGCAACCAGACCCAGAGAAGCAGCCGCTCATCGAAGCGAGCTGGGATCCGTCTGACAATAGCATACCTGACGAACAGCAGCAGCAACAGCGTCGTCAGCCAACACTGGCCGAGCTCAAACAAAACATCCTCAACGCGCAAAGGGAGTACTATATCGCATACTCAGCAACACCATTTGGTCGCTGGTCCATCCGTATCGCGGGATTGATGATCGGCCTCTGGCTCACCTTGTTGTGCCTCTTCCTATTCAGCGTCGCGGACGATATCATCGAGGGACCGGACAGCCTAGATGTCAAGGTGCCGCTGGATGTGCACATCATGAGCAAGTGTCCCGACGCCAGAGACTGCCTACATGACATGATCCTCCCCGCTATGGTCAAAGTCAGCCACCTCGTCGACTTCAGATTGGACTTCATTGGAAAGTATGACATTCGCCACTTTTCCTGAACCGACCTCACCAGTAAAAAAAAGACTGACATATGTTTCTAGAGAGACTGCGCATGACCCAGAAACAAACCAGACCGAGATAGAGTGCATGCACGGCCCGACCGAGTGTCTTGGGAACATCCTCGAGCTGTGTGCACTCACTCTCTACCCTGACCCCAAGATCTATCTCGGCTTCACTATGTGCCTGTCACATGACTACCCAGATATTCCCGCGCGCGAGCTGGTCGAGGACTGCGCACTCGAGCACGGCATTGATGTCGGCCTGCTGAACACCTGCACCGTCCAAGACGACGGCAGGAAAGGCTCAGAGCTGCTGAGGCAGAGCGTGCAGCGCAGCCATGACGCGGGTGTGCAGAAGAGCTGCACGGTAAGGCTCGACGGCGAGTTCAGGTGTATCAGGGATGGGGGTGAGTGGAAGGATTGCCCTCGTGGCAGTACCGCCGAGGATCTCGTCAGCGATGTAATCGCGGCGCATAAGAAGAGCAATGCTTAAGGCCTACGGTCTGATTTTTAATTGGATAGATTAGGTGAAATAAGTGCGTTACGATTGGATATCATTATTCACTATGTGTTCTGTCATCTTACTAGCGATAAGCCAGTCGCCTTGGTTGGCTTTGCCGGAAAGGCGTCAACGGAGGGCGATTCGGCTTCAGTGTCCCTTATTCCTTTCATTTCTTAGACCCCAGTGGAATTGGCCAATCGTGAGGTATTAGCCCACACCTAACGGTCGAACGAGGCTCATATTATCGCGCCTTGTACAGTCGTAGCCCTGGAAGTCGCTGCTCGGATGGTGAAGGCAGTCGTCGCTGATGCCTTCGATGTTGCTCGACGTTGACAGCAGTTGCTACTGCCATTGCAATAAGCTCTCCAGTTGCATAAAGATACAGTTGAGGCTGACATGAGTTGACACAACATTGTCAACCTGAACGCCGTATCTGACAAGGCTGCATCGCCAGGTGCGTAGTAGAATTTGACCGCAAATGCCGATCCGTCTCGCGGTCGAGAGTCTCTCGGTCATGAGTCGCAAGCCACACATCGCGAAGCCTTCATATAAGCCCGATGAAACCTGTCAGAGCACCAAGCCCACAACTGGCGTTCCAAACATGGCGATTCGTCTATCATACACGTACCATTAGTTGGGGACGCGGCCAAAGGGTGCGCATCATCAGTAGTGGCCTCTTCTTCCCCTGCCTCGTCCCCTCCCACCACCGCCACCAAAGCCACCTTGCTGTTCTTGTTGCATCATAGCCAGTTGCTGTGCTGAGTACCCACCCATATCTCCCCCTCCTGATGGGCCGGTCGGTGGTTGGAAGCCGCCACTAGGACCTTGTGGCATGGGTGACCCGCCGAAGCCGCCTCCTCGCCCATCCTGGCCTGGCATTGGGCCACCCGACATCATCTGCTGCATCATCTGGTCTGGCGTCATGCCGAACATGCCTGCCATCATCGCCATCTCCTGCTCAGACGGCATGCCTNGGCCCATACCCCCAGGGCCGGCCATGGGACCCGATGGAGGCACTCCACCACCACCGCCGCCTCCACCGTTCCCTCCGGCCCCAGGAGGCCCACCGCCGAACATGGCCTTCATTCTGGCGTCCGCCTCTCTACCCTCTGCGATTGTGTTCGCCATCGTCTGCTGCTTGAGGCAGTACTGCGTCCAAGTATACTCGTCGAAGCCATAGTTGAAGAAGTCCGTCTGATCTGTGCCGGGCAATCGCCACAGCTTCGAATTCTCTGCCAGGTCCGCATCAATGTCCACATCTGTGATTGCCTTGTCGACGCCCGGCCACAAAGGGTTGGCACCTATGTCGATCCCATTGGGCCGTGAGATTTGAGGGTAGTCCTTGCCCTGTTTGCCGTTGTGTGTGAGCACGCCTTTGACGGCTGTGGGTGGCTGGATTGACCCGGACCGTTGTTGTTGCTGGTTCTGGTCGGCGCGCAAGGTGGGTGTACCTGTCCTTGCACCTTGTGGCGGCACAGAGTCCAATCGTTGTGAGGGCGTGTGGCCGCGCTGGCGTTTCGCTGGCGGTGGCGAGTTCGAAGCGCCTTCCGGTCGGTCAACCACGATTTCTATATCACTATCGTCTTCGTCGTCGTCGCCATCATCCTCTTCCTCCTCATCAACCTCTTGTGCATTCGCATGCTCGCCGTTTTGCTCGGCTAGCGTAGCTTCCTGCGCAGCGTGTTCGCCTGCTGATGCTGCGTCGAGGCTTGGACCACCGTAGAAATCATCATCGTCTTCTTCCATTGTTCTGATTGAATAAATATGACGTGGGGAAGGTAGGTAGCTTGTGTTGTCCTAAATATAACAATCTTGGTCTGGTTCACTGCCGTCAATAAAGCGTCGCGCAATGCGGGTAGAGCTATGGTCTTTCGAATCGACGCGGGAGTGGTTACAACCCTAACCCTTCAATATTTCTCTTCTCGAATTCACCTGGACTGCCAACTGCGCATGGGTGCTACAACAGCTTCGCGATCCTGAAATTGACTACACTACCACGCGTCGCATTGTCTCCATACCCGACTTTGTTATATTCAAAGTACCCACAATCATCCGATTAGAATCTGGACTTCTCGCCCGCGATTGTGCGACAAGGATCAAGCAAAAGGTACAAAGCCAATCCTGCCTCAGAGAAACCAAGCTCGAGTATCCAACTGATCACTCGCACAGCAACAACAATACCTGACAATAGACAGTACAACAGCAGCTCCAAACATACAAACGATCAATACCAACACCTTTTTACTTGCCAAACATGGCGTTCGGCAGGTCGAACTCGCTGAGCATAAACACCGGCGCCTCCAATTCGCTCTTGTATGTAACCACCCACCCTGACCTTCATGTGCCCACCCGTCGAGGTTGTTTGGCAAACACCAGCATGGTGCAAATATCCCCCACATACCTTCATCATTTCCCTGCACTCCTTGGGTGATCAACGACTGGACAATGCCGCCCATTCCTCCACCCAAAGGCGCCAGACTGGCCGAGAACCTCTTGCTCCCGCCGTCATTCGCCCGGCAAGACAATGCTTCGGATCAAAAGGAGGGGTGGACGACGTGGGGCCAGAGTCATGAAGAAGAGGTGACAGAAGAGCAAAGGCAGCCTCAGAAGAAAAAGAAGTTTGATGGCCCCAAAATTACCATCACGGACTCCTTCGAAACAAGAGCCAAGGCTGTCTCCGTTGATGAAGCTGCACGTCAGAAGGAATCGGAGCGAGCGAAACGGAATGGAGCTGAAGATACTCAGGCCGTGGTCCAGCAATGCCGGGACATGCTGGAGAACGAGGATACCGGTAGAATAGCTGCTGCCTCCGTCTCTCCTCCACCTGACACGGCGACAACGACAAACGCCCATGATTCCGTACCAGCCTCAGTCTCACATGGTTCCACGCAGCATTTGGACCCTCTTCCCAATATCCCACACGCTGCTGAACTTTCTGCCGAAACTGCTCCCGCTCCTCACGACCTTGAGAGGTCTCGCCAGCCTTTGCTTGATACTGACGATTCTGAATATAGTCCGACACAAAATCAGACCTCTCAGCCACCTACTGGGGGCAGCTTGTTTGGGGGTAGCCTCGCTGGGGCCAATCCCAACCAACAATCAAATCAGCAAAACCCACCCGCAAGCGGAGGCTCTTTGGCCAAAATGCCTCGAGTACTGCAAATACTGGTAGTAGCTTGTTCGGTGGAACCACTACGCAGAATCAAAACACAGGCAGTAGTCTGTTTGGAAACACTCAGAGCAAACCTGCACAGAGTGGAAGTCTTTTCGGTGGAGGGAGCAGTTTGTTTGGCAACCAACAGAATCAGAATCAGAGTCAACCTGCACCTTCTCAAACGCAACAGTCGGGAGCTTTTGGTGGCAGCCTCTTCGGCAACAACCAGAGCCAGCAACAGCAGCAGCCCAACGCCGGGTCCAGTCTATTCGGTGGTCTGAACAACCAGAACCAGCAACAAAACCAGTCGCAGCAAGCGCCCTCACTGTACAAACCACCACCAGGGCCGTACTCGACGTTCGGTGCCTCTGCAGTCTCTCAGCCACCCTCACAATTCGCACGCTCGATGCTATCAGCAACACAATACAACCAAGCCCAATTTCCCGTATCTGGCTTCACAGGCAAACTATCAATGGGTCAAGGAGGTGCAGCACATAACCAGGCCAGCGGTGCTCAACCCCAAAGCGCTCAGAAATTCGATTGGCAATCTGTTCGCCCCACCACACGCTTTTCCGATCTCCGAGAGGATTGCCAGAAAGACATAGAAGAACTCGACCGCATGATCCAGACACAAGAAGATCTATGCGCGAAGATTGAAGCTTTCCTCCCAGGACACGCATCGGAAGTTGAATCGCTTGAGCCGGATGTTACGTTAGTAACGGAGAGGGCTGATGGTGTCGAGGCCGCATTACAGGCAGACGCGTCTGGAGTGGAAGCCATGAAAAAGATTGTTGAGAACGCCCAGAATGACTTCTTGCGTTGCGTGAGGATCATCCAGAACCAGCAACTACCGCTGCAATACCAGATGCCTTCAATCGGGTATGGCTCGATGTACAGTGGCAGTGGTCTGTCAGGTCAAGTGAGGTCTGCTGGCCTAGACACGAACGCGCTTGATCACGATACCGACCTGGTCAACAAATACTTTGTGCCTCTTACGGCAAACTTACAACACGCTCTTGACGACTACTCTAGGAGCCTTGTCGAAATCAACGCACATGTTGGTGTTATGGAGCGTGGTGCGGCCGAGCATGCACGCGAACTCGCCGATAGAAGGGCTGGTCTCGCAGCCGGCAACGCCGGCAATTCCGATGCAACGGCGAGAGAGCTGGCTGATACCCTCAGAGGGTTCGAGTCGAGCATCATCGCCGCAGCTGCAGAACTGGGTCGATGCAGGGAAGGCGTAAATGGGTTGATCCTGGGACGGCTTGGCTCCGGACCCAGGGTTAGATGAGTTTGGCATCCGATTGAAGCTGTCGTGTGTTCACTTGTAAGCTACAATAGCAGACTGGGTGCTCTACTTAGCGAGGCGTTCTGGTAAAGACGACAAGGCGGCATTTGTTGAAGATATAAAAGAGTTGAATACTAGGCCAGGGTACAATACAGTACAGTACGCAGTAGCTGCGTCTGAGATCCAGGGCATCGTCAGGCATCAAGGCATCAAATCCTAGGCCGTGGTAATCACAAAAACGTCGATAACGTAATGAGGGGAATCGCAAGCTTGGCCCAATCGAGACATCACGTCCTTCAATCCACAATCAAGAGATGCATAACAAGGCGATTATCATGCTGTGATGGTCAATCATGTGGACACAAACGCTGTGAGGGGTCCCGTATCTGTCGGCATGAGTTGTATAGACTTCTTTCGTAGCAATTCTCCATGAAATAGCACAAACAGCTGCGCAACGTCATCCAAACACTACGCTTCCATCTAGTTCGAGACCCTTCCTGGGATTTTTACATCGTACCTGCAGCTATACCACTCCACCTCTTTCGCTCGGCCTTGTCCTGTTTCAATAGCTGCTTCGTCACGAAATTCCTCCTTCGACAAATTCCCAGCGACGTATTGTAACCACTCGTCCCTGGTCCTACTCCGACTCGCATAACCCAGCCTTCACATTCGCATCATCCGCATCCGTGTTCCTATCCGTTTCACCGGTCCCGCTTCTATCTACCACAACAATGTCGGAGGTCCCCAAGAACACCACCGACAGCAAGATCGCTGGGAAGACGATCACGCCAGAGGGTGAGTGGAATGACAGCGTTAACACCTTGGTTATTTTGGAGTCTAGGAGGACCTCGGCGTCTGGAGAGCGTTACTGACACGGATACCGCCGCAGTGACATGGGCGCAACGATCATCTGCCTCCGAGGCTGAGAAGAACCACGTCTTTCTGACCATCGCCGTACCGGATGTCGACCCCAAGGAGATCAAGCTCGACGTGCAGCCCACTTTCCTCGACTTTTCAGGCTACAGCAAGACCAAGAAGGCAAACTACCACGTCAAGCTGGAGTTGTTCGCCGAAATCGATCCCGCCAAGAGCAAGATCAACCACTCGGCCCGCGATGTCGAGCTGGTTCTGCAGAAGAAGGAGCTGGGCGAGGAGTACTGGCCTAGGTTGTTGAAGGACAAGGCGAAGGTGCACTTCCTCAAGACTGACTTCGACAAGGTGAGTGCCTACTGGAATGCGTCGATCTGCATCTTCGCATACACATCTACTTTGCGACTTCGGACAACAAACTGACTGCTTTCATTTAGTGGGTTGATGAGGACGAGCAGGACGAGGCACCAGATGACGATGACTACATGTCTCGCATGGGTGGCATGGGTGGCGGCATGGGCGGTATGGGCGGTATGGGCGGCGACGGTGGCTTCGGCGGCATCGACTTCAGCAAACTCGGTGGCGGCGACCTCGGTGCCCTCGGCGGCGGCATGCCCGGCGAGGATGAAGAGGAGGAGGATGATGAGGAGGAGCTCCCCGCGTACGAGGGTGCCGACAAGGCTGCTCCTGCATCATCCGCCGCCGGCCAGAGCAAGATCGAGGAGATCGAGTAAGCCCAGACAAAGGGGAACTCGAAAGAAACCAAAAAGAAGTGAGGCATGTGGGATTCCAAGCATCCTCATTCAGATGGGAAGAGCGAGGTGAAGTTAGGGCTGGACCGCCAGATCGTCGCAGCGCCATCAGCATCTTTTTCCTCACTTGCAAGACCGCACTCGTGAAAACCTTGTGCACCCGTTTTCGCTGCCCTCCTTCTCCCTGGACGTGATGATACCTTTACGGCACGAAGCTTCATTTGAAAACGATGTCATGCCAATCTATCTACCTTTCTCTCGTGAGACCTCTTGCAAACGTTTTCCTTTTCCTTTTCGTTTCACTCAGTTACAGGCTGGTACAGCGCAGAGCACTCCATGAGCGTCCTAGAGACGGTCTATGGATAGGTATATGTAACCTTTCTCGTCCAATAGATATTTGTCTTGAATGCGCTGAAATTTGCATTTCTTGCCCTGTTCGATATCACTTTGCATAGGCATGACACTCAACTCTGAAAAGCCGAGCCTAGTCCTATTCTCCAGAGCTGTCACACTTTTAGCCCGTGAGTGCTTGTCTTTTGCACTGGCAGAACGTCTTTGATTTGAATAGGTCTCTGTTGATAGGTACAGCCCTGCAGAGGAGAAGATTTATAGGTTTGTTATGTCCACATAGACAGCAATGTTCAATGGTACCTAATTGCGGTTATGCTAAGTAGCACGATCGTTGAACCTTATACCCGATGAAGCACCTGCAGTACCGGTTGCAGGAGCTGTATGTGTAGGAACTAGCACTTTAGAGATTTGCCAGAGCAATGATGATCATAATGATCACGTTCATGTACAGATTAAGAGCGAAGTTCCCATTTATATTATCAATATGAATAATGTTACATTTCTGCTTACGACCATTTCACAGGAGCAGACTCTAAGTTCGGAACCATCGTACACACCTATACAAGTCAGAAATCAAGATCACAGCGCGCTGTTGCTCGTCTTCTGATTTTGTTTCACTCCAAAAGAGTTGTGTGCATCTGCCAGATGTTCGCTCTCCTTATCAGTGGTATCTCGGCCGAGACATTCATTCCTGTGGGGAAAGCGACCGAACTTCTCAAGAGGCGTGTAATGGCTGTCCTCGAATTGCAAGCTGCGTTTCACGAAATCTGCCGCCTCTTGGTTCCCACTGGCCTCTTGGTTTGCTAAACAGGCTCCCATCTTTTCCCTGTAGATATCATGGGAAACCAGATGCTCGCTATGCATCAGAGGCATAAAATACCACTGTTTGTAAGCTGGCTTGAGCCGGTATCCATCCCATTGAGAGGGATCTGGCGACAATTGCATGCTTGCGTGGCACAAGGCGAATGATATTCGATCGTAGTGCGTATACACCAGCTTCAGGCCCTCCAGATCTCTGTATATATTTCGTGTAAATTGGTCCAACAGGAGAATGAGACTTAAGAGCGTCTCGGCACCTTCTTTCGCGCCGACTTGTTGCGCCTCTTTGACCTCATTCAGAAGTGGTAAAGCGATCTCATTGCAGTCTGCTAAGTCCTTCTCATATGAGACGNAAGTTGGTAATTGAAGTCTGGACGGTGCCAAAGACTCCAATGCCGCTCCACCTACTCGACGGCATTCTTCGTCCTGTGCCGCTTTTTCTTCTTTGGGTAACAGAGAGCTGAACCATCGTTGCGTTGTAGCCATGTCGGCTACGGCGGCACCTGGCGGCAGCGTCTGAAACCAGAACGAGCGGATGTCATGGTAGAGGGTTTGATTGAAGATCCCTCGATCAAGCTTCAGTGACTGGATAGTTGTGGCCATCCTGGGAGCATGTGTAGAGAAGCCTCTCAGCGTTTGCGCCGAATGGAACACCACTCGTTTACAGGCTATCATGGTCGGACACAGGAGATGATTCAGTATCGTTCAGGTCGTTTAGCAACACCCCCTCATGGACGCTTTATCGCGCCGATCTTGTAACTCTCCTTTTGCCAGATCCGGAATTAACATTGAAGGAGCCGGCGGCGGAACATCAGACATCGGCCGGGCCATCCCCGTATGTCCGGCTCTGCATACATACAGTACTCTCCTCGCCAGGCTCAGGTAAGGTTTGGCCAGGGTCGGTAACCTAATGTATTTCCCGTACCTCGTCAGGTCTAGCTTTTATAAGCAGTTTGAACTCTATATGAACTCTGAATAGTAATAATTCGTTGAAGAAATCTGGCGGATAAAGTACGCGGGTTGTCAGGAAACCCATTAGGCTAATATACGTAATAACCAAAAGGAAGAATATTCCTGACTCTGACACGGGACGAGCGAAGCATGTAGAGCCTCAAGTCATGGTGTTCAACAAGTCTTTTGCATTCATTTTCTGAGATTGCTTGTCTCCTTGTCGTGTTGTTGGTCTGGTCGAATGATGTGCTATGGTCTCTCCTCTACGCGTTATCATGGTAAATCACACAGGCTTCTGTAGGGTATGACAGGCACAATGGCCAGCATCATAGTTCATAGTCTACATTTTGCCGAGAGATATCAAATTATAGGTCGTGTTGTCGCCCCCATGGTGGCATGGCGGTAGTGCGGTGTTCGCCTTGACTAAGCTGCGTAAATGTGAGTCCATGTGTGCTCACAGTGCTCCGCTGCCCATTGGATCGCGGGGTATATTTCAGCATGGAGCACGTANCCTGTTGCTATGGATGATCGCAGAGGCATCATACAACCAACGCCTCGTCTCGTCTTGGTAGTAGACCTTGATCAATTTCCATGCTTGGGACTAATATGGCACGATAGCCATGGCACTGACATCGGTGAGTGTCCTCTTCTTCGGCATCATGTTCCTGCGCTAATGAAACCCGTAGTGGAAAGTCTTTGGCTTCTTCGATGTTTCACAGGTCCGACTTCCGGACGGAGATGGATCAGTAGATCTGGAGGTACGTCGCAAACCCATCTCGCCAACTACATCACGTATGTGCTAAGATATTCATGTCTTTAGCAAGGGAGTTTATCGAACTTCAGTGCTGGTGAAGACAACATTCTCGTCGGTCTTCCAAACGGCTATGTTCACCTCCTCGACCAGACTTTCAAGTCTGGCCGGTCGTGGAAGGCGCATGACACTGGCAATGTAACATACATCTATCAAGCACCCGGAACCGCCTGCTTATTTACTTTGGCTGAAGACCTCGCCCGCGAGCCGCAGTTGAAAGTATGGGCGTTGGATCAGACCGAGCGCAAAAACAGCTCCATCCCGAAGCTGCTCTGTACTTTGACAGTTCAGAATGGGCGGAAGAACTTTCCTGTGACTGCCTTCTCTGTCAGTGCGGATCTTGCGCAGCTGGCTGTTGGCTTTGGTAACGGTACTGTCACGGTGGTTAGAGGCGATTTGATCCACGACAGAGGGACGAAGCAACGAACAGTTTTCGAGAGTGAAGAACCTGTCACCGGTCTTGAATTCCGTGAGGCCAACACTGTCGCACTTTATATCGGTACCACCTCGCGTATCCTCTCTCTCGCAATCTCAGGCAAGGCTCAAGGTTCCCCAGCTAGAACCCTGGACGAGAATGGCTGCGCTGTTGGCTGCATGACCCTGGATCCTACCTCTAACGAAATCATCGTAGCCAGAGATGATGCCGTATATGCCTACGGTCCACGAGGGAAGGCTGTCACTTACGCATATGAAGGCGCGAAAAAGCTTGTTGCGGTTAGCAAGGACTACGTCCTGCTTGCCTCTCCACCACAAAATGCTCTACAGCGCTCAGCACCGCTACGCGCATTTGCAGGATCACTTGGCGGCCAACTATCAAACTCAAGCACCTTCACCATGCTTGATACTGACTTGAAGTTCATTGCCCACTCGGAAACCGTGCAGAGCCAAATTCATAAAGTGATCACAATCTGGGGAGACGTCTTCATGCTGACGATGGACGGCAAGCTTTTCAGATACCACGAAAAGACATTTCAGCAGAAACTGGACATCCTGTACCGGCAAAACTTGTTCATGCTTGCGATCAGCCTTGCGCAGAAATACAAAGCCGATGTGGTCCAACAGAACGTCATTTTCAGGAAATATGGCGACTATCTTTACCAGAAAGGCGATTATGATACGGCCATGCAGCAGTATCTCCGTGCCATCGACAACACCGAGCCAAGTCAAGTCATCAGACGCTACCTCGACAACCAACGAGTACACAATCTAATTGATTATCTTGAAGAGCTACACGAACATGACCGAGCGACGAGTGACCATACAACTCTTTTGCTCAATTGCTATGCCAAGTTGAAGGATGTTGAAAAGTTGGAAAGCTTCATCAAACAGCCAGGAGACTCTAAGTTCGATCTCGATACAGCTATCGTCATGTGTCGTCAAGGTGGCTACTTTGACCAGGCAGCGTTCCTTGCCAGGAGACACGAGGAGCATAGTCTTGTGGTTGATATTCTCGTAGAGGACCTAAAGAAATATGCTGAAGCGTTAGCCTATGTCTGGCGTTTACAACCCAGTCAAGCGCACGAAGCCATGATGAAGTTTGGAACTGTATTACTGGAGCATCAACCAGGAGAGGCAACACAACTGTTCATCGACTACTTCACTGGCACTTTCAAACCGAAAAAGGATGCTGTGATAGTACAAGAAACTCCCGTCGCCCAGGAAGGAGGTGGTGGACTAGGCGCAGTGGCCACAAGTGCTGTACAAAACCTTGTCACTCTGATTCCCTTACCCTACATGAGCGCCAGTACATCTCAGACACCAAAGGATGGTGTTACGAGGCAGGCACAGATCGTCGAAACAACGACAGAAGGCGATTTTGTGGACTACCAAGTGCCAAAGCCTAGGACAGCCTTCTCAACCTTCATCGACCACCCTGACGAGTTTATCGTTTTCCTTGAGGCATGTATCAAAAGCGCTGAAGAAGAAGACGAGAACAGACCGGATCTATACACTGCGTTATTCGAGATCTACCTTCACAAGGCGAACTCAGGCCCCTCAGAGGAGAAGAAAGATTGGCAACAGAAGGCCAAGAGTCTTCTCGAATCCAAAAACACCCCCATAGATACCTCGAATGCTCTACTCCTGTCTGATCTTGAGAAATTCCGTGAAGGAACTATCTTGATCAGCGAAAAGCATGGCCTACAGGCCGACATCTTCAGGTCATACACTGCTGCACGAGACACAGCTGGCGCAATCAAAGCACTCCATAAGTACGGACCAGAGGAGCCCTCGCTTTACCCTGTGGCGTTAGCATATTTCACAAGTTCTCCTGAAGCTCTGGCCGAGGCAGGACCGACAGAAATAGATGCGGTGCTGAGGAAGATCGAAGAGGATNGGCTGATGGCACCACTGCAGGTGATCCAAACCCTGAGCCAGAATTCCGTGGCCACTATGGGTCTGGTCAAGAGGTATCTATCATGGACGGTGAAGAAAGAGAGAGAAGAGATATCCAGCAACCGCCGGTTGATTGAATCCTACCAGTCAGACACAGAAGCCAAGCTGAAGGATCTTCAAGATCTGAAGGATAAGCCTACCTCGTTTTCGGCTACAAGGTGCGCAAGCTGTGGGGGCACAATGGATCTACCGGCGGTGCATTTCATGTGTAAGCATTCCTTCCACCAAAGATGTCTGAACACCGGCATCGCGAACGGCTCAGTTGGGGAGGGTGGGGACCTAGAAGGTGTTGAGTGCCCTATATGTGCACCTCAGAACCAGACTGCCAGGGCAATCCGAAGGGCACAGGAAGAAAGCCTTGGCAAGCATGAAGTCTTTGCTGGCTCTCTGGAGAGAGCAGGTAGTGGTGAGAGGTTTGCCACGGTCAGTGAGTGGTTTGGTCGTGGTGTGATGGGTGTCAAGGTTGCGGACACATAGGTTTGGGGTTGAATGTATAGATATGAGACCATCGATTGTAACCACCATTGGTTTTGTTTTCTTGCTACCACTGAGACTCGAGCAAATTATGTTTGTGTTCGCCTTACAGTATGTTCTGTATGGGTACTTTCTTTGCTACTCTGAACAGTAAATAGTATGCCACGACGTACGTTATCGATATCAGCTTAGACATTACGTAGATACGCCGTTTCGGGATAAACACCTCGGTCAGCTTCAACAGAATTGCCAGTTGTCTGCTCGATGCCATTGTTAATTTTCCCTCTGACGATTCTCGAGTGTTGGTTAACGTCTAATCAACATCACCAATGGCTACGACAAAGCAGGAAAATATTGTCTTCGTCCATCCGGACCTAGGCATTGGTGGTGCCGAACGACTAGTCATCGACGCAGCTGTCGGCCTCCAATCCGCAGGCCACAAAGTAACCATCCTCACGTCCTATTGCAACAAGAGCCACTGCTTCGAAGAGGCCAGAGATGGTGAGTGCTTCTCTTTGTTCAACCATCGGCCACTCAGCCGAGCCTTCTCATTCCCCCTGCCTTCAAGCCACTGTAAACCACCCTTGCTAAAAAGATCGAAAAGGCTGAACATAGCACCTCTCTCCGCCAAAAGGAACCCTAGATGTCCGAGTCCGTGGTGACTCTATCTTCCCACCTTCCATTGCAGGCCGTCTGAACATCCTCTGCGCTATCCTTCGCCAGCTGTCCCTCGTCGTCTCTACCAGCATCTTCTCGTCCGAGCTCGCAACCTTGCAGCCAGATGTCTTCTTCGTGGACCAGCTGAGCGCGTGTGTCCCATTCTTCCGCCTACTGTTTCCTCGCGCGAGAATCCTCTTCTATTGTCACTATCCAGACAAGCTGCTCATCAGACAGGAGGATGGATTGGTTGCAAAGGTAAAGAGCTTCTATCGCATACCGTTCGATGCAATTGAGGGATGGAGCACGGCGTGCGCAGACAGCATTGTGGTCAACAGCAAGTACACGAGGAGTGTGGTCAAACAGACTTTTACCAGCCTGAAGGCGAGGGAATTGAAAGTGGTGTATCCGTGTGTAGACACTGCCGCGAAGCCGGCCGCTGCCAGTGACAAGACTAGCGAGCCTTGGAGTGACAAGAGACTGCTGCTCAGCATCAACCGCTTTGAGCGCAAGAAGAACCTCGCCCTTGCGATCAAGGCTTATGCCGGTCTATCAGTACAGGAACGTTCAAATTCACGATTGGTGTTAGCTGGGGGCTACGATCCACGCAACTTGGAGAACTCTGCCACCCTCACGGAATTGAAGATCATCGCTTCCTCATTCGAGCTTAAATATACTACTCTGACGACGCCAAACTTCGAGAGCGGATGGTCGAATCCAGAATCCGCGGGTGTGGAAGTTTTCTTCCTGCTCTCAGTCCCGTCCATCGTCCGTGACCGGCTGCTTAACTCGGCTAGCATTCTCATATACACACCGACCAACGAACATTTCGGAATCGTACCGCTAGAAGCTATGTTGGCGGGCGTCCCTGTCCTGGCAACCAATACTGGTGGACCACTGGAGACGATATACGACGGAAGGACAGGTTGGCTAGTCAGCCCTGAGAAGATCGAGAAGTGGACGGACGTGTTACGAAAGGCGCTGATCCCTTCAAGTGAGGACAGCCTGAAGAAGATGGGGCAGAAAGGGAGGGAGAGGGTGTTGGTGGAATTCAGCCAGACGAAGATGACGGAAGTGCTGGATGCTGAGATCAAAAACATCCGCAAGGGCAAGTCTCCTCGCCCTCCTGTCTTTACTGCTGGGGTACTGGCACTCCTGGCAGCTGCGCTCATCGGTCTATTGGCTGTATTGTTTGCTACGGGACTCTTCATCAGAAAAAACTGAGCTGCTGATAAAGTGCTTGCTTTGCGACCGACAACATTGGTCCTAGAGACGATTTTTACATAATAGAAAATAGAATCATTGCCACAACCGCATGGACTGATTTCAGTTCAAGCACGCGCGCTCTAGAGGTTAGTCTTCGGCCACGACAAGATTCGCTGGCATCTGTCTGGTGCTACCCAGCCAGCCTGGCGTGACACTCAAGTTTTCCTTGCGCCGGCAGCAAGCCGATCCGCAATCCTTTCCCACCCGAAGAATCTACACCAGCTGTTGTCCGAGACACATACCGCTTGGTTTAAGTAATTAAATATTCATGCCATGTACTGTATGCAACAACCACAACGAGACCCGCGGGCTCGCTTGCCATAATGCCCCGCATTGGCCAACCGAGATCTCCCCAACCCAAACGAATGGCCCTCCTATAGCGCTTCTCTCTACCTTCTTAAGGAAGACATCACAGCTTGTTCGAGACAGTGTCTGCGATACATTCAATAAACGCCTCTATAGGCCTTCGATAGAATGGGCCATCTGGAGCACACAATTTCTTCTTTCAGGTATTTATTGCATTGCTCTATTCAAAATTGGAATTGATCGTCATGCGAAAAGTCCGTGTCGATGTTCACTATGCATCTTCCAAACTACTACAGATATTGCAAGTGATACAGAACTGCCGATAGGTCCTCGCTCATTCCTCAGCAGCTATGAATTGTCATCACCTTGTCTCTTCGATATGGGCGTCTCCTTTCGATATGCGTTTCATATACCTTGCTCTGACAGCATAGACGTGGCATCGTCATGCTGGAAGTCGATGCTGCGCATATGGACCCAATTATCCGTCATCGCCAATCTCTTTGAGACCATGGGCGCTCTTACTGCAGATGCAATGCGTCTTCCTTGCTCCGCCAATTCAGCCCTCGAATAAAACCCAGGGTAATCCTCTTAAGCGACCGTTCCCTCCCAGACAAAGCCCTCCTACTTTTACTATAGGAAACTCCCAGACAGTGATCCATTTTAATTGGCACAACCTAAGCTCTTCATTACATTCGTGCCCGTATCATGGACCGCCAGTGTTGACTTGCTCATCATTGATCTTTTGAACACTATCTCCGGTTCGAAATCTGTTCTTGCTTTCAATCTGGTGATCTATTTATTCCGTATAGAATCACATCAACAAGTGAGACATCTCGTCAACATGACCTTTGTCTCTGTCCTACTTCTCGTGCCGGCATTTGCCCTTCATGCCTATGCAACACCGACTCCATTTGTTGAGCGTGATGCCTCTCAATTCAGTCATCGCCTCATCACACCGAACAAAATATCAACTTCCTCGAATCTTACGAATAGTTCGATAGTCGCGCATCTGGTACCGTCGAAAGTCCAGGGACACAGCTCACAAGCACTGCAGCGATTCATAAACTCCCAAAATGGGGCACCGTCCTTAGGACTTTTTCCAAACAACCATGGAGCTTCATACTCCATCGACGTTGACTTCGGTGGTGAAACCTTCTCCATGATCTTTGACACAGGGTCGTCTGATATGTGGCTACCCCAAAGCAATTTGGAATGCGTCGACTACCATGGTCGGCGTCAGCCTGTGGAACAGTGTGGTTTCGGCAAGCTGCACGAGGGCGGCTTCCAGTACGGCGAGCTCAACGACACATTCCTCAAGATCAGTTATGGCGACGGCGAGTTCCTTTCAGGTGCTTTTGGGCTCGAAGATGTATCTATTGCAGGAGTCACAGTGAGCAGACAGGAGGTGGCACTGGTCGATTATGCTTATTGGGATGGCGACGGCGTGACCAGCGGCCTTGCTGGTTTCGCCTACCCAGCGCTGACTTCTGCCTTTACACAAGCCGGCCTTTCCAACCCAGTGCCAAATCTGGAGTATTCCAATTGGATCACCAACGCCATCAGCCGCAACCTGCTAGAGCATCCATCTTTCAGTGTGGTGATGGAGCGCGGCAAGGATGGTGGGGAAGGCGGCGGCTATGTTGCATTGGGCGGCCTGCCCCCAGTCGACTTCGAGCAGAACTGGACGGCAACTGATATCCGTGTTTTGCAGCTCCGGTCGGGCCAGAAACAGGGGTTCACCTACTACACCATCCAGCCTGACGGCTTCATCATTCGCAGCAACAACGATGAGAATTTCTTCGGCTTCAACGAGCTTGTAGAGGAGGAAGTTGGAGACAAGCGTCCCGCTGCAGACCGCGCTGGAAACTTGACGCAATCGCATGCGAGTAATGATTCGCGTCGTAGGGCCACACCTTCTAACGATAAAAATGCGGCTGGACAATCAGAACCGCCAAACTCGACGTCATCCAGGCCGACGGACTACAGCAACGACAGCGGTAGTGGCTCTGATCCTGACTTTGTACAGACCAATGATTTCGTGGTCGTTGATACAGGCACGACACTGAACTACCTGCCTTCGAAGGTAGTTCNAAAAATCGCCAGTGCGTTCAATCCGCCGGCCCTCTACTTTCCGACACTCGGTAGGTACGAAACACTCTGCAACGCGGAACCGCCTGAGGTCGCCGTGGTCATCAATGGTGTTGAGTTCAAGATGTCGTCGCTTGAAGTCTTGCTACAAAATGAAATCGGTTTCGACCCAGAGACCGGCCTCTGTGCCATTGGCTTTCAGGAGAGCGGAAGCCCATGGATCCTAGGCACTGTTTTCTTGAAGAATGTTGTTGCCGTCTTTGATATTGGCAATGCTCAGATGAGGTTCGCTCCTCATGTTGACTACTGATTATCGATATTGGACAATTTTGAGTCTTTAACTGTACGAAAGGAGCAGGTTATGCCGACATGAAGGCGATTAAATTTGCTGTGAGTGAAAGAGTTTGGTCATTATAGCAGCCTTTCTCGCGACGTTCTTATATGTTACAGATATACGGCGACAATATCACAATACACTTTCTCGGGCGTTGGGGCATTCATCCGGTCTAGCCTTGTTGGAATGATATGGTGTAGTTTGAAGAGATGACATCTATCAATGATCTAATCAGGTTGTCCACAAACCTTCACTCCATGTTAACTCTGGACCCAGCTGGGGGTGAAACTATTTGTTGCAACCATGTTGTTTCATGGGATGTAAATGACGATCCTACATTTTTGTATAGGACTGTCCTCTGGGTAACACGTGTTGTACTTTTCATACATCTGCTTTAGAAAACGCAAGTTTTTAAAAGGAATCCCTGCACTGGTGAAGCAGCAGGCCGAGAGACCGAACCCAAAGATCACAAACCCGTTTGAAAACATTCTACACCAACAGTATTAGATTTTTACCACCAGGTCCTATTGCGACTCCAACTATATTTGAGTAGATTTCTCCATCGTGAGCTCCTCAATATTACCCTGCAAAGCCTACCGTACTGTGGAATCATGTTTTCCAAACCACTAGCGTTGCGGATTCTGGACCTAGGAGACATGAACACGAAAAGCAGAATCTCTGGACCCGTCATTAATGAAAGTCGTAAGAGCGCAAACATTGGATTTTGCTTGCCTGCGCAAACGCAAGCGCTGATTACGTTGCAAGTATACCCTCAAAGTGAAGTCAACAGGACCCACAGACGCGTGTCGTTACAAAGTCTAAGCAGAGTCCCGTAGCGAGGATATGGACAACAAGTGTCTTTAATACATATGTCTATTTATTCAAGGTAGCTAAAAAGAATATAATTTTGTACTGGTAGCTTTCCGTCGACCACGAGAGGATCGTGCGGCCGAAGTCGTTCCGCGTCGTTTTCCCCTTGATGGCTCAGCTTCAGTATCCTGTCCGCTATTTTGATCGCCTGGTGATTCATCTTGCTCAGAGATAATCGACAGATTCTGCTGCGGCTGTTGAGTAGTCTGATGTTCAACCGAGGTCGAGCCGTTGTGGGTATCGCTGGCTGTCGATGAGTTACGCTTCGCTTTCGCACTCTCGGCCATTTTGGTCAAGGCGCTTCCCATCCTCTTGCTACCTCCAACGCCTTTTCGCCTGGGAGCAAATCCTTCGCCTTTGGAAGAGTTTGTTTTACCTCCAGCGGCACCTATACCCACACCGCCTTCGAAAAACGCCGTTAGGTTGGCCTGTGTGCCTTCCTGAGACCGCCTGTTCATGTCCCGAATGACTGGAACTAGCACTTCATCGGTTCGTTCCTGCGACCATCCGATGGTGGACATCAGATACAATCTCAGCGCATCCAGGTCTGGGACACCCCACTGAAAAGCCTCTGGGTCGGAGTCGACCTCAGGTTCCAGGTAAGCTTGCTCCACCCTTACATCTGGAAAGTTGGGAGGTAGGAAGAGCTTCGTAGCATTCTTTCGAAATTTCTTTCTGAAGGCACTGCTGGCGTCGTCGGCCTTCGTTATTGTATTCATCTGAACGCCAGACCACCAATCCTTGAAATCTCCCAGACCACCACCAAACTCACCGATGATTTCAAGCGCGTTGACTGGCCCAACGCCGGGAAGCCCTTCTGTATAGTCGCTACCCAGTAGCTGTGCGACTGCAATAAGCTTCTGGCGTGTGAGATCGAACTCCTTCTCTAGGTCTGAGGCAAGGTAACACTCGACAAATTTGGCTTGGTTGAACATGTTCTTGTAGATACGTGTGCCTCCAAAGAGGAAGCAATCGCTGTCATCTGTTACAATCCCATCAACCAGCCCGAGGTGAACGAGTTCGGCGCATTGGGCTTCTGCTTCCATGGGCGCAGTCACATAAGGCAGACCAAACAAGCGAAGTAGCTGTTGGCACTCCTGGATCATGACCTGTGTGACTTCATCTGCATCTCGTCTATCTTTTTTCTGCTGATTGCGAAGCTGTTTCAGCTCTCGCTCGTAGTCCAACATGTTCTGGGCCTGTGTTTTCTGGTTGAAATCTGCTGCGAAGCGCGCATGTTCTTGCGCTTCTTGCTCTAACGATTGAAGCAAATCCTGATCGTCAGGATCAGAGAAGTCGTCAAAAGCAGGGTCAATTGAGAGATCTTCTTCCTTGATTAAAGTATCAGGTCCGTCAATAGCATCCCCATTCTCAACCACAGAATCGAGTGCAGTTGCTTGAATAAACGATCTTGGTGCATCCGGGATGCCGACTTCTTCAAACTCCAATGATGGCGACCGTGTGGCCTGGCGTTCCACAGAATCATCGCCAGCAAGCAGTGCCTCCGTTGCAAGCTGGTCCATGCCTTCAGCTGGCTGTGATATCTCGGTGACTCTAGTGGCGGAATCTGTCTCGACGTTTTTGTTGGAAGCCTCGCCTTCGCTTTCGCTCCAAGCTATTGGGTCGTCATCAGGAGTTTGCCCATCGTTGTCTGGGTCGAGTGCCAGAGCATCGGATTCATTTGAAGCTTTGTCCGGCGCATTTGGCGGCTCTTCAACGTCTCTAGACGGGGCACTTGTTTCATCGTCGCTATCGTCGATAGCAAAAGGACCTCGCACTTCTCTTTGGGGTGTGGGCTTGCGACTTTCTGAAGGATGTTCCGAAGCCGATGGCTGTTTCTCGCTGGCAGCTACTTCGCGATTATGTAAACTTTCAGTCTCCTTGCCGTCAAGAACATTATTGTCATCGTCGTCGTCATCAATGTGGATGACAGTAGGCGTTATTTGCTCTATATCGTCCTCTGCGTCTAGATCTATGACCTCATCGTTTGAGCGAGATCCTCGATTGAAAAAATCGCTTCTACCTGTAGTGTCGAATTTGAAGTTCTCGCGGTATTCTCTGGCTCTGACGCGATCTTCTGCTTCGAGGTCTCGTTGTTTGGCGACATCGATATTGATATCACCTCCTGCAAACCAAGGTGGGAGAGGCTGTGCATTCTGCTTGTTCTTTGCTTCTTTCGAAACATCCACAAAGCCACCGGCATTTTCTTCTGCTCGGGTCTGCATCTTCTTTTTGCCCAGTATTGAGGAGCCCAAGTCCAAAGGCTTGAATGGCAGTGGCCCTGAGAAACCATGTTGTTTCGCCGCTTCCGTCTGTGAAGGTGGTCTGGGCTTCTTCTCTAGAGGAGGACGATGTGCAGAGTCATGTGGTTCCTTTCGCTTGGCCTTGCGAGATTGCGCCAACGCGACCCGAAAGTCAGTGATATCGTCGTCGCTCTCACTCTCACTTTCGGCTGCTGGCGGCAAGGCTTTGCTAGGCTGAGGATCAATATTTGAGTTCGTAGCCTCGCGTGAGACTGGAACAGGAACGCCAAAGCTGAACTTCTCATATCCTCTATCCGGCGCTGCTTTCAGTGCACGTTTGTTCACAATGCTTGCGATTGATCGACCGGAACCTTTGGGTATTGCTCGGTCTCTTTCTACAGCTTCCTGATGGAATAGTTCTCGCATGTCCTCATCATCATCATCAATTTCTTTGCCAGCCTGCTGCGGTGGTGGAGAGCTCTGGTCATGTTGCAAAGATAGAGCAATAGCTTTGCTTAGATCCTCATCCTCTCCGTCGGTATTATCTTCACCAAATAGGTCGTCTTTCTCACGCTGTACAGTCGTTTCAGGAATGAAAAGCTCATCTGTATCATCCGGTGTTGTTCTGCTTGCTATTTCTGGACCTGTTTGCTGCCTTCTGCTGTTGTACAGTTCTCTCCTTTTCCTACTCCATGAGTCCTCTACCGAGTTGCCATGGTCCAACTTTCTTCTCTTTGGTAAGCGGTTGAGGCCCTCTATGGGTACGTCCTCGAAAGCTTCATCTTCACTCGAATCAGGACCCTTGACTGGTGATGAAGGTCGATCGACATCAATAGCCTTCTCTTCTCGAGTGCCTTCGTCACCGCCTATGACACCAAGCGCCCATCCACCTTCAACGCCGTCGTTTCGTACCAGCACATACTCCCTTCCCTTCTCTCCAGCTACACGGTTGATCCCGATCATACCAAAAGCGGCGTCTTCATCTGGGCCATTCAGGTGCATCAGACGCTGTGTCAGCTCGTTCCTTTCACGTACACGCTCGATCTGGAATCGGGAGAAGGCCATGCGGTCGGGAAACATGCTGTCTAGCTGTTCCTTGGAGTGGCCCATACGCAGACGTGAGCGAAGTCGCGCCGCATTTAGGATGTTATAGCGATCAGCTGCAGGTAGAGACATAAAGAACGGACCGTCGTAGTCGATATTGGCGAAATCATAAACATTGATATCTTCGCCAGTGTCAAATTGCCTGGCATAATTCTCTAGTTCTTCGAGAGACATAATCCTCGGATCATTCGGTTGGCCCATCTCCTGCAGGTTGTTATCAAGCTCAGGAAGATGGTATGCATCTTTTTTTGTGAACTTCCTGCTCTGTTGTCTCTCTTGGGTGGTCATATATTGCTCCTCCACATACACCAGGCCCTCATCAGGAACTTCTTCCTCAACATGAGCAGCACTTTGACCGCTCTCCTGCCTTCGCTGCTCATCTCTTCTCTTAGCATCCTCCTCCTCTGCCAAACGTTGCATCTGCACTGCAAGAAGCTTGCCCGCCGTCCTAACTGCATCCTCGCGCCTGCCCTCCCTTCTCTGCTTCCTCTGTCTGATAACTTGCCTCTTTAAGGCTGGGGCGCCTCCGTCGAAGACAAAGACCGGTTTGATACCGAAGAAGAGCAATTTGCATATGCGACGAAAGAACCCAACAACATGGCTGTTGCGGAGCGCATTGCCTTCCTTGTCACGAACTGCCTTGAGGAATTGGTATATCCAGATGGACGCGTCGACTGCCAGCCGCTTGCGATTAAGCGTTTCCAATTTGATGGGTCTGGCGCATGGCTGCAGGATCTGCCACAACGACGTGACACCCATCGTGTGATGTCGTAGGCGCGAAGAACGGGTCGTCCATCAAAGTAACGTTACTGATGTTCCTGGGACCTATCCATCTCTAAGCACGAAAGCTGTAGCCTCGAGCCTTGGCTTGTATTCTCAAAAATTTAGCTGGGGAAAAGTGGTCGCTAATAGTAGGTGGTTTACATCTACAGGCAGGCAGGCACCTAGCTACAGGACCTCCAACATGCAGGTGGGAGCTGAAGCAAGTGAATCGCCATTACGTCATCATGCTCGGAACGAAGGTTATCACTACCGCAAGATGACTAGGATTGCGACTCAAAGTATCAGAACGGAAGCGGCGTATGTAGCATGGATTGAATTCATTAAAGTCGTCTAATTATTAAGATGGCGAGATCCAACTCTGCCACCAAGAATTTGGACACCCTGTTGTACTACAGAGACATGGACGACCAACACGGCGTCTTCATGAGCATCTCTTATGCATCTTCTCCTGCACTATAGTGGCCCTCTCGGCTTTCTTGTGCCGTCCATATTTCTCGTTATCATCGTCCTCGGCTGAGGCGTTATCGGTACTCTCCTAGCTGGCGATGGCGGAGGCGGCGATGGCGGCGGTGGTGGTGTGGATGGCCGTGGTGGCGTCGACGGCCGTGGTATCGGTCTTCGTGGACTTGGAGAAAAGCCTCTTGGTCTCACGCGGCCCAGCTCGCCTCCTATTGGAATTGATTCGGCTGCGTCTCCGGGATGATACTTTCGTCTACGCTTTCTGGGCGTCCTGGGAGGGGAGGGGTCACCATCTTCGTCATCACGGACGGGTGTGGTCTCATTTTTCGCTTGGCTCGGTTGCGATGTTGACTCGACACTCCGTGTTCGCTTCCGCTTTTTGGATTGACTGGGTGACGATGCCTGCTGCTTGTCTACATCATCACGGGCGGCAGTAGTAGTATTATCTGCCGGACTGGTCAATTTCCTCCTTTTCTCTTTTCGCTCCGTGGGACTCGAGGCGAGCTCATCCTCACTTGTGTCAGCTTCATCCTCGCTGCTGCTGGAAAAGAAGTCATCGCCGGTAAATTTACGCTTCTTCTTCGCCTGGTTAGCAGCTGTAGCATCCGTAAGACCTTCTCTGCGTGCGACTTTCTCCTTGAGTGGTGATGACCGGCCAGAAGAAGATACAGACACGAATGATAAGGATTCTGGTGGGGATTCACGTCGAGGTACTGTAGTCGCATCTTGTGCAGCATCCACACGTGATGCGCTGAGTGAATTGTCGGCCTGCTCTGGTGCCTGCTCTATGGAGGCCAGTACAACTGAGCCGCCAGGAGAATTCAACGACGAGAGATTTGAAGGCGGGGGCGGAATGGTGAAATCGTCTGGCACTGCTTGGGCCTGAGACAGTCGAAGGGTTGGCGACTCGTCTTGAATCTGGTCAAGCGGCGCTCCGCCCTCGTCCTGTGGATCATTTTGTGACGGCGCTGGCGAATCACCAGATCTGTCTCGCCACTGACCGTAGGTATCCTCATCTGAGGGAGCGAAACTCGATGAACGTGGCTCGTTGGTCGTGTCTCTAGGTGGCGGAGGGGTGCTTGACGTGTGTGCAACCCATTGGAGGCCGTCGGGGACATGTTCTCTTCCGTTGGCAACGTCAGCACGTCGCACGTCTTCTGGTGTGACCTCTTCGTTGTGCGGCACCAGATGGGTGTCCCGCAGTACGAATTGTGCTAGGCTCCACATCGAATCGTAGTCGTCTTGTCGAAACACCCAATGCCCAATTTCCCCTTCGATTGGAGGAAATAAAGAGATCGCTCCAAGATCACGACTTGGTCGTCTTCTGATGATGCCTTCAACAGGGTTATACTCCTGTCGCTCTTCTGATAGGGGCGGCCTGTTGCCGTCGTCTGATTGTTCGTCCTGCCTAGCATTGGCTGCCTCGTCTGGGGGCGCTGTGAAATCTCCATCCCTATACTGATCAAGGCTGTCCTCTAAGAGCTCTTGACCATCTGCTGTGAGTAAGTCATCTGCCTCTTCCGGTATGTCACCACGTTCTTCGAGCATGCTTTCATCTTCAACATTTTCGGCCGGGCCTTCGTCGGCCAGGTGATTTTCTTCTGATTGCAGTCCATCATCGTCGTCTTCGGGTCCCAAAATCGTCCCAGCGAGTTCATTTTCATCATCTCGTGTGGACTGTCCGACTTGGAGGAGCTGATTTGTTCTTGTCAGCTCTGCGTTTTCGGCTTCAAGCCGTTGGATCGTCTCCATCAGGTCTGCATCCTCGGCGATGAATTGTTGCGAGTCCTGCAGGGCGTCGTCTCTCTCTCTTGTCAGACGATCCAACCGATGCTGCACATCTGTGCTAACACCGTCGATCTCGGCATCATAAGCCGTCTTCCACGCACGAGCCTGGCGGCCTTCTTCCAGCTCGATCAGCAAGGTCGACAAGGACATCNGGCCGATGGCTCTCTTCACCCTTCGCATCAATCCGTAGTCTTCGGCGGCAGCGTCCCATCGCCGCTCTAATTCGCGAGCATATCGATCAGATCTCTTCATGTGAGCTTGTAAGCGATCAAGCTCGCCGGCTGGGGCGGCAGACGCTGCATCGTTATTAGCTCTCATTCGGTTGATGATCAGGTCTTGCTCAGCCAATTGCTGATCGAACTGTCTCCTTCCTCGTTCGAAATCGTTTCGTTCTTCTGTCCTGGTCCCTTCTGACTGTTCTATCGTTCGTTCCAGTCGTCCTATCTGTCTCTGCAACGCTTCCGCATGTTGGGTCAGCTTGCGTTTGTCCCTGATCAGATTTTCGATCCGAACAGCGTCCGGAGTATCTGGAAATCTGCCAGGTATCTGAGAGAAGCCTGTTGGTGTGGAAGGAGGAGAGCGATCCCGGTTGGTCACGACAAAGTTGGATTTGATCTTGGGTCTTATAGCTTCAACGAGACAATCGGCAAAGACTGCTGCCTGTGAAGATTCGAATTTATAGAATCTGGTGTTGAGTTTACAGGCCCGATTTATATAGCGGGTGTTCAACTCTGCCTCGAACTCTGCCCTTGTGTGATTCTCTGGGAGGCTTTCTCTGATACCATTCTCGAAATGATCAATGGCTTCAATCGCCTTTCTGCCGCCGTAAGAGTATTCGCGAAGCTCTGGTCGTAAAGAGGTCGATCCGTATGAGATGATGTGACGCAGCAGTAGTGCGAACAGCAACATCCAGCTATGCGCCCCTTTGTCGAGATTGCTCTTGATCAAGTTTAGAGAGCTGGTCCAGTCATCCGATTCCTCAAGGAACCTCTTGGTATGGGCTGTATAGAAAGACCGAATGATGGCAGTATGTGGTGAGATTCGCATTTCCTCTTCGAAACAAGGCCTGGTGGTGTCTCTATTGAGCCGCCTATAGCTGGTGATTCGTGCATCTTGTGGTTGATGAGGGCTGAGAAGAAACTGCCAGATGCATTTTGCAAGGTGGTAGTCGTCAAGATTTGGGTGATATATGATATGTTCCGAGGTGGCAGGGTCTCGCTCTGAGAGATTCTCAACAGACCAGTGGGTCTCGGGCGGTAACGTTAGGATGATGGAGTAGAGTGTCCGGAATGAAAAATATTGTACAAACCGAAGGATCCTATGAGCGCCATCGGAAGGAGAAAAGCCGGGTTGTCGCGCGTGTCTTAGAATATAATCTTCGAATATGTTTGCCGCGGGCTCAATGTCCTGGTCTGTGGTGCCCAGTTCGTCTCTCATCATCGCTACCAATCGATTCACTCTGATTTGCTTGCTTGTGTGATCCAGGTCCGCAAAGCGTGCATTGTGGTCGGCATAAAAGGGCTCGTTATCCATATATCGTAGGATGAATCTTCTGGCTGTGTCGGTGGGGTCATCTTGGATGTGAAACGCAAGATAACGAAGAAATTCCAGCAGTGAGTGTTGATTGAGAAAAGCTGTGATTTTCTCCTTGAAGGCGAAGGAACCCAAAGCTTCGTCGACAGCGTACCAAGCATGATTCCGCTGAGGATCTCTGAAAGGGTCTACTGCTGGAGTGCGACGGCTTACAACGCGAGACAGTCTTCTACGAATGGAAGCTTCGTCTTGTGGGCCAGACGTGTGAAGACGGGCGTTCATCCGCGGATACCTCTGGCCGTTGAGTGGGAAGCGTGGGAATTCTCTGAAAGGGCGAGGATTGTCGTCAGTGGGTTCATCATCTTCAGCCAAGCTGATTCCGAGGCCTTCCCAGCGAACATGTCTGGCTTCTGCAGATGTCGAAGCAGCAGGCTGAGTCGCCGCGTTTGTAAAATTGTTGTCCTCGTTGTTATCAAGATCCATTAAGGAATCTCCCAAGGTGAAGTTTCGATCAGCTTGTGGGTCATTCTGAAATCCGACAGTAAAGTTGTCGTGGGAGTTGATGTCCGAAATGCGTTCGGCCTCTGATCCATGCCTTTCTGCAGCGTTGGAGCCGAATCTGTTGATAAGCCACCTGAATGCCATGGCTGGTCTGTTGAACAGTGTGTCTTGTTATCGTGAGGCGTGTAAATAAGAACCAAGGTCGAGGGTCACCTTGATGAGAATGGAGAATCACAAAGAGCTGTGAGAGTGATGTTGGTTAGCAGTAATGTGTTTGAGAGTGGTGGGTAGAAAATTATAGGAAAGCGACAGGTGCGAGGCCTGAGGTTGTCCTTGTGAAAGGCGACAATATATTGGCAAGCACAGAATCTCGGCGTGAAAGATCGAACAAATGAATTGTACAAACAAATAACAAAGTAATTTATTGTACACTTCAAGGAATACGATGGCTTGTTCCTGAATAATGGCATACAATAGTGCATTGCACCATTGGCTCATTGTTCCATGAGTGGGACCATTCCATATCGACATCAAATGAATCCTGATCAGCAGGAGATTGAAGTAAGCTTGCGGGTCGACGTCGAGCATCAATACTGAGCACTCATTGTAAGATCGAAGGGAGGAAGTCTGAATACGATCTGTGATTTAGAATTTGTCATCTGTTAAAGCACGAGGCTCGTACAGATTTGAGAGATTAGCCGGTCGTCTGTGATGAAGTCGATTTCCAGTATAACACTGATTTGCTCTGGCACGATGACGATCGCCAGATATCTATTTCTCATTCACAGGACAGTCTCTGCTTGGTTTCATATTGGCACAAGATCACTTGGTCGACGGACCAAGAAGCAGGAACTGTCGGTGTCAGCAAGCTGTACAATCAATTGAAAAGCAGTCCAATGAATGATCTCTTTTCGCATTAGAAACTCATCAAATAAAGAGAAGGCCATAACCCAAACTTCCAGAAGCGAGCGCTGTACTCGTGAAGGAGAGGTTGGAGCTCTTCGCCCTCTGCGTTATAACATCACGACAAGTGAGCATCCCATTCACACGTCATAATCATGATTCCGGTAGCCTTGACGGGTGGTTGATTCGGCCGAGTATACTGCTCTACGGTCGTCAACTGCCATGCCATGTCAATGCCGTGGGAGAGTACGCAGCAGAATCTTCCTGAGAGCCTTGCATATAGATCAAAGTCGTACGTCTAACTGGGGCAGTGTAGCTGCAGAGTGTCCAGGCATCCGCATTCTTTTCTGCCAGATGCATGGTCCGGATCTATATCCTCCACTGACAATGCTGGTGATCGAGGTGAAAAGCGAATGGGTGGAGTGTAATGGGAAGAGGACGTAAAGCCAGGTAGAAACAAAAATAGAAATAGACGCCTCAGGCAGTAGGCTCAGCCGCTGTGGAGCGTCAAGCTAATGCAGGGACAGAGAGACGGCGGCCTGAGAAGCACTTTTGGGGGTAGCTTCCTGTAGCTTAGCTCCGTACGTAGCCCCGTCTCCGCCTCCAGCTCGTCGTCGTCTCCTTTCGTGTTGCGGTTTCACATATCTTGTCCTCCTACCCAGCCTCACTTCTTTCTCTCTCCCAGCATACTGCAGTACGGTTTCCTTGAGTTTCTTCTTTTATTCTCGTTGATTAGCCCCCACATCAATTCCAAGAGCATTGTTTTCAACATCGGCATTGTGGAAAGAGGCGAACTTCCTGCTTGAAGGCATCACCATTCTTAGCCGCCAGCCAGGCGACAGCTTAAAACAATGGCAGTAAGTCTCCCACCACGAAGATTTCTCTTGCTGCTGGACATCGTACGACATTGGCTTTCAGCATGAGGTCACTGGTCCAGGCTACAGAATTGAGCCGTATCCCTTGCATGTCTCATGGAAGACATAAATTGTTGTGCATTGCAGCCGTCAAATCCCTTGGTCGAGACTGACATTGGAAACTCTTCAGTACAATAACAGCTACAACGCCTACGGCAGCAGCCCAGCCTACACCTCACAGTCGCCATACTCCAACCCACCGCCAGCATACGGACAAGCCAGCGACATGGAGTTGAGCTCTCTCACTGCCAACCAGGCACCTATCCCTTCCAACTCACCGGGACCCAACAGCGATCCCAACCGGATCCTCAATGAATGCCGTGCAGTCTCACGAGCAATCGAAGACCTCGAGTCTCGCCTGGAAGAGTTGACCCGACAGCATCGACAATTTGTTTCAGGGACAACGGGAGTCAGTAACAAGGAAATTGACAGCCTGTCGGCAGACATCATGAGTGGATACAGAGGCCTCGCCGACCGAGTCCGCAGGATCAAGGGCATGCATGGCGCACAGGAACCGCGGAACCGCAGCCAGGTGGAAGTGATCGACCGAAGGATCCGCAAGGCGATCAACACCTACCAGCAAGTCGAGAGCCAGTTCAGACGGGAAGTGCAGGAACAACAGCGTCGCCAATACCTAATCGTCAAACCAGATGCCACTGAGCAGGAAATCGCAGAAGCAACCGAGAGCGGTGCCGACACTCAGATCTTCCAGCAGGCGCTGCTCAACTCGGACAGGAGAGGCCAGGCACAGTCCGCGCTGCAGAACGTGAGACAGCGCCATGACGCCATCCAACAGATCGAGCGGACTATGATCGAACTCCAGGAGCTGTTCCAGGACCTCGACCGCATGATCCTCGAGCAGGATCCCGTCATCGAGTCCATCGAGCAGAAGACGTATGAGACAAATCAAAACTTGGAGCTCGGCAACGTTCAGGTTGACAAGGCAATCGTGTCAGCCAGGGGTGCCAGGAAGAAGAAGTGGATCTGCCTGGGCATCTCCATCCTCGTGCTCATCATTATCATCATCATTGTTGTTGTTGTAACGAAGCCTCTCTGGCAGAAGTCTGGAGGGAAATGAGAATAATACGGAAAATGGGAGTGGATCGGAAAGGTCATAGCGACCACGTTCTCACAACTCGGCGTTAGTATTGGATACCCTGTTATAATATCTGGGCCTGTTCGATTTGTCACTGTCAGGTTTTGCTTGTTATTTTGGTCAATTCATTGGGCAACCCACAAGATTGGATCAAAAACGAGCATACAGTGATATTCGTGACAAAATCGATAGTTTGTATAAGTATATACCGTCGTAAGATTGCCAGAAAGATGCCGTTCAAGAAGCCATTCCAGTATCGTTATGGACGGCTCATCGTAGTTTTTTTAGCCCAGCATGAAGCTGCTCGATTCTAACTTTCCACGCCTACTGCACCACCAGCAGATGAGAGGTCCGGCAACCAGCCCTTGGGCCTCTCTGCACCTCTAACCACGAGGCCATACAGGCCCTTCTCGACCTTCTCGACGCTGGTCTTCATGACGTCCATCTTCTTGTCGACGTCCTTGGCGAAGGGGCCCAAGGTGCCGACATCTAAGCCTTCCAGCGCGGATCTCAGTGCGCGCAAGTCCGAGAGCACGTTCCTGCCGTTTCCGACCTCCATCGCCTCATCGCCGCCGCCGCTGACGCTGGGCAGGCTGCCGGAGGTGGCCATGGCGGTGATGCCGAAGCGCATCAGCTCGCCGGTCATGTCGTAGATGCCGAGCAGGTAGTCCTCGTGGGTCAGGCGCACGCCGGGCCCGTCGCGGTCGAGGCTGCGCAGCTGCGCGCCCGCCTCGGCGAAGGTGATCAGCGAGCCCGTCACCAGGTAGTGCTGGAACGACGCGGCCTCCATCCACTCCTGGCAGCCGCCGCTGATGTTGCGCGCGTACCGGTCGGCGTTGATGCCCTGCAGGTCGCGCGACACGGCGGCGACGTTGGTCCGGATGTTGGTCCAATGCTTCGCGTTCTCCTTCTCGACGTGCGCCGGAAGCGGCGCGGCGATTTGCCTTATCCTGTGTTTCACATTGTGCAGTGGTTGGTATGTGGGCGAGCTAACTAAATTGACGTATAGAGTGTGGGTGGCGATTGGGATATAAATGATTGGGAATTTACCTTTGCAATGTGAATATTCTGTGCAAGCAGGTAGGTCAGCACAAGTACAAATAGCCATTGATCGCTCGAAGGAATGTCGATGTTTACATTTTCTTCGACGCCGCCGTGATGTCTCTGGAAGCCTTGATGATGCGCTCCCGCCGGTCATGATGCTCGTCCAGCTCGGCCTTGAAACTTTCAAAAATGGGAATACAGCCGGAGGCGGCTTCCTTGGTTTGAGCTGAGGTGTCGTCCATCTCGCCGTGTGCTCGCTTCTGGCCCATCGCAGGAAAATCAGCTGAAGGCTGGTTTTATTTAGACTGGGCAAGCTGTGGTCTATATGAGGCTCTATAACGAATCGAATTGGCAATATGCGCTGCCATGCCTGGGTTTGAGGGCAACGCTGGCGTCGGAACTTGCCGTTGGATTTGTTCAATGATCGGGACTAGCGGGTGTTCTGTGTCGCCCATTCAAAGACGGGGATCAATAACTTCCGTCCCCATTGACACTTCCACTACGGCATTGTGGTATCTTAAAGTGGACAAATCACCATGATACTCAGCAACGATCCACATTGGTAGTCACCGAATCTCAACTCCTAGAGACTTGATTTGCTTGCCACACACTGGAGTCGCATTCGGAACCGTATTTACTGTGAGTTACAAAAAGTAGATGGACAGGAACAAACGTCTTCAAGGGTGCATCAACCCTTCACCCTATATGTTTTCACTTATTGGCTGGGTGCATTGGATAGTAGTACTCTGATGCTCATCCTGCATTAAGGAAGTTCGCCTCCAAACTGGCAGGAGTACACTGACAGCTGTACTTGAGGTTAATAAGCGATATATGCATGAGCAAGGATGGTGCCTGGGAAAGTATGTACGCAATCACCAAGAAAAAACAAAATGTATCGGTACTACCAACGAATAGAGAGAGTTGCCGACTGCAATGCCACAGTGCTGGTAATCGAATGCACAGTGGTAGATGAGACGTGGAGCTTCGGTACAGTTCTCTGTTCATAGTATCTCATTGACAATATGTGATAGGGTCTTAATTATGATGATCATGATGATGAAGAAATTGCACCCCAATGCAGTAAGACATAAGATGTGTGCAGCCGCCGACACCAGGCTAAAGCAAAGACACAGATGCTTTAGGTCTGCCTTCGAGTCGTTCTAGAATGTTTTCGCACGCCACACAACGCTATCGCTGGACAAAATCGTTCTCAAGAGGATATGTGGACGGAACGCCAGCTTCTACCAGGCAGCGTGACCACCATCGATCCTCATATCTGATCCGGTCATGAAGCTGCTAGCATCGCTCATGAGGAAGACGCCGGCGCCACGGTACTCTTCAGGCTTGCTCAGCTTGCCAAGCATGTTCTGCGTCGGCCAATCGCGCCTGCGCTCGGGGAACTGTTCGAAGAGGGATTCGACCATGGCGGTGACAATGTAGCCGGGTGAGATGGTGTTGACTCGGATACCGTGAGGGCCCCACTCGGCCGCTAGGTTGCGGCCCAGCTGGAGGACACCGGCTTTGGAGGCGTTGTAGGCCGAGCAGATGAGGCCACGGTTAGCGATGGTGCCGGACATGGAAGCGATCATGGCGATGCTGCCGCCACGCCCATGTCGGATCATCTCCCGAGCGACGGCCTGCGCCGTCATGAACGCCCCCGTCACATTGACCTCGAACATCAGGTTCGCATCCCGAGCAGTATACTCGAGCGCTGGCGTCTCCTGCTGGATGCCCGCAGCGGCGATCAGCCCGTCCAGCTTGCCCTGCTCATCTGAGATGTTGCGCACAACGCTGTTGAGACCGTCGACATCGCGCACATCGATCTGACGGTAATGAAGCGTGTTTCCTGTGGCATTGGTTAGCATTGGTATATCATCCTCTCTGTCACACCTTCGCGTTGTCAGCTCACCTAGCTCTTCAGCAGCTCGCCTCTGCACTCTGTAGAAATCTGGACTGGGTTCTGGAAGCCTATCCAGAGCATATACGGTAGCACCTGCTTCGAGGAGAGCCTCGGCTTGTACGAGGCCAAGGCCTCTGGCAGCACCAGAGACTAGAATGACTCTGTCGTTCAGTTGGAACTCAGGGAGACGCTTGGTAGTGCCGAGGTAGGCGCCAGAGTGAAGATTTTCTCTGATTGCAGCAGTCTCCTCGCGAGGTGGGTTGGGAGGCTCTCTACCATCGACCGGCCGATTGCCCTGTGGTGGGTTGTGTAGATCGTGCTTTGTCCCTAGTGGTTGGAGTCCTTCTCCAGGGTATTTCACTGGGGCATTGCTATCAAAACGACGCTGTGTGAGAGGAGCAAGCCTTGGGGTGGTGAGCGGTGCTTTTTTGGCGATACCAGCCAGACCACGAGGCAGTTGTCTGGCAATGGGAGCCATTGCAAAGGTGTGCAGGTGGTGTTTGGGACGAAGAGTAGACGGTACGGTGGAATGGACTGAGATTGATGAGGAGGAAGAAAGTCACAGACACGTACCTACCTGCCTTTATGAATGTCGCCGTGAGTACCGGGCACGATATAGACCCAGAGTAGACATCCGCCCTCCCTTGGACATGACAGCGAGCTGACAACAACGAGGGAGGGGTTTGGAAGGGAGACTTGGAAGTACACACGCCATGGAGCGGTCTGGTCTAGCCAGGCAGGGGAATGGGAAGGGAGTTTCGCGGTGTGTGAAGGATGAGAGGCTTCGTTACTAATGCCAGTGCCGCACACGGCCTCATCTCGTCCAGAGTGACACGAGACGAGACGACACCAAGACGACACAATGAGGGCGGATGCGAATGCGAACGCGTGTGCGTGTGCGGATGACCATCCGCATGTGGTAGTCCAGCGGCCAAGCAAGCAGAGGGCGACAGAGGGACAATACCAAGAGGCTCAGAAGGGTAATTCGAGCATCCGGAGGGTGTTACCACAGAGTCAAGAGGTACAGTACAGAGGACAAGAAGGTGGAGATGGAGGTGGAGACGGTCTAGTCGGTGCAGAATATGGGGAAATGCCCTGTCTAGACCCTGTCCCTGCATGCCTTGCTCTGATTATTATTATATCCTCCATCATATGCACGCATCTGCCCTACACCCGACTACATAATTATTACCTCGATGTGCATCTCTGATACGGTAAGTAGTGCTAGCAGGCATCGTCGTGGTTCATGTGATGGTTCGCAATATCCCCTCTAATGATCGATCCTCACAAAAAGATCAACATCCTCGTTCGCCGCACAACGTCAAAATACGATCAACATGAAAGTCTAGATCGAAACGAATATGCGCAATGCTGAGCCTCCATGCGATTCACGGTCTAGTGCTACAGCGCCTGCAACTACCGACACGAGCCCATCGCCATATTAACAATCTTCTCACAATGCCAGAGGGATTGGCCGGCATCTCCAACCGATCTACTCTCGGCTTTCCCAATCCGTCAATCCGGCGAGCCTTGGGAGACTTCCAATCCCTCGTTAGTCTCTCCCCTGCCTCTGTCCCCATCATCGTGATCTTCTAATTTTGCAAGCCTGACGCTTTGTAGAAAGTGGACTTGACCACCGGTCGGTTTGCCCTACTCAGTCATTATTGTGGGAAATTTCTTGTTTTTCCTCTCACCGTCTTCCTACCAATCTCTCTCGCCCTTGGTGCTCGACTTCAGTCCCACTCAATCGTGGATTTATTGGAGATTGTGACAAGTAGCTGACGTTGAGACTGAGACTAATGCATGCGGACGAGAGTCGCGAGCAGAATGCAGAAAGTAATATCGCTACCAATACGAGTTCGCACTGTGTTGACCATTGGGCTTGCGATATTGTGTCGAAACACGGCTTTCTTTCAGATTCTCTACAATCAGATGGGTCAAACGATACCCAACCCACATCACTTGAATCCTATTTCGATGCCTATACCCATCACACCGTCCCGTTCACCAACACTTTGTCTCCATAGGTAGACCCATAACCCCCCACGAAATAATCGCTGGTCTGGTAGGTTGGTGAGGGAGGCTGTGGCCAGTGATCGATGATGGCCTCATCTCCTGTCAGCGTGAAATTCAGAGTGGCCAGCGGCTGGGTGTCGATCAGCAACGCGTAATCGCCAGGGTACAACACACTGTTGCCACTCTCGTCGGCACGCGACAGACTGCCAAGCGTCAGGTTGAGGGTCGCCATCGCGCTGGACCCTGCAGCTATGCTATGCAGCCGCTGGTATGCCACCAGGCGCTTGTTAGGATACGGTTGTGGGCCATGGGACCCTGTCAGAAAAGCGAGAGCGCTGTAATCCGACTCGACCGATCCTGTGTTCTTGACGTCTACTTCGAGCGTCCGAAACAAGCACTTGTCTGCATACTTCTCCTTACATGCGCCAACAAGGTCTTGTATGCTGTAACTGTTCGGGTGTGAGGACTGACTGTTTCCTCCCGACATGGAACCGTTGTTGAACGAGGCACTGAAATTTGTGTAGTGAAGGCCATATCCAAATTCATACGTTGGCTTGCCAGTGTACCATTGATAGGTCCTTCCTGGAGATCCTGTGACATTATTCGGCCGAATGTTCATATCTGTCATTGGCACTTGGGCGATATAGTCTGCTGGATATTGGGTGAGCGGCAGACGGCCCGCAGGCGCTACTTTGCCAGTGAGGATGTCCAACAACGCCGTACCACCTGCGACAGTATTCTATTAGCAAATGAGTTTCCACAGTCAACTATACCGTCGACTTACCGTCTTGTCCAGGATACCCGCCCCAGAGCAGGGCAGAAATATTCTCATTGTTCGCAATGGGCGCAGAGTCTATCTGTCCTCCACCCATTTGCAGCACTACCATTGGCTTTCCATAACTGGCCAGCTCACCAATCATGTCTAGCTGAGCACCGGTCCATGCGACTGAGACACGATCCATACCCTCTAGCTCGACGGAATTGTCGATGCCGTCTGCGTAGATGATCAGGTCACTCTTCTCCACATCTCCCCAGACTGTCAGCCAGCTATTCGTTGTCGGATCACCCTGACCGCCAGGTACAGTATGCAGATACACTGTGGCACCGAGCTTTACGGCGGCATCATATGGTGAGTGAAGATATGGCGCAACCCCATAGTAGTTTCCTTGCATCTGCTCTGTGGCATTTCCCCATCCTCCAATCAATGCGATGGTCATATTGCTGGAGATCTTAACAGGCAGGAGCCCATCGTTCTTCAAGAGCGTCACGCCTTCCGCTGCGGCCTTGTATGCTAGCTGCTGGGCTTCTGGCGTGTTCACATCAGACCAATCGAGGCTGCGGTAAGGCACAACATCGCCGTCGAAATAGCCTAGTCGGATGAGAGATGAGTACTGCCTGATCAAAGCCTGGTCGAGAACCGACTCGTTGAAAAGACCCTGAGCGTAAGCCTTCGGTAGATGGTGCTGGAAGTATGTGCCACAGTCAAGATCAGTACCGGCTAGCAATGCCTTTGCTGCGGCCTCTGCACGTGTGGACGCATATTCGTGAGGGAGATAGATGTTCTGCAGCGAATCGCAGTCTGAAGTCACCCACTGCTGTTCGTTCGTCCAGCCCCAGTGATCTCGCAGAAGGTCGCCCAGCAGCCAGGGGTCAGCACAAGTCGGCACCCCATTCAAAGCATTGTAGGTGCACATGACGGCGCCTACATTCGAGTCTCGTGCGCAGCTTTGAAATCCCGGTGTATAATAGTCTGAGAGGCTACGATTAGTCACACAGTATCTCTCATAAGTCATTAATGAAACAGAACCTACCTTTAAGGTCCTGCTGCGAGATATGAGCATCCCACTGGTAACGGAAGTTTCCATTCCAGGATTCCATGTCGTATCCTGCAAAGTGCTTGCAGGTAGCCACGATCTTCTTGTATTTTGGATCGTAACCACCCTGGAGCCCATCAATCAGGGCATGGACATAGCTGCTGATATGGAATGGGTCTGTAAATGGTCAGCCTATCTGTTGTGGAGAGCCCACTAAGTTGGGAATGGGTCTACCTTCGCCAGGAGTCTCTTGGCCACGCCCCCAGCGAGGATCGCGGAACGGGTTAATGTTGGGAGTCCAGAAATCGAGGCCAGCCCTGAGATCATTGTTGAAAGCTCTCGCCTCGGTACTGACGACTGAGGCCACTTCTCTTATAAGATCGTCGTCGAACGCAGCGCCCATGAGAATCGGCTGGGGAAAGCTGGTCGCATAGCTGAAATTGCCACTGTCGGAGAAGTTTACTCCAGGAGAGCTCGCCACGCCATGAAGGGCCTGATTAGGTCAGTAATTGAGCAATGAGCATATCAAATGTCGGCCAGACTTACCTCTTGCCACCATTGATAGGCTGGTACTCCAAGCCGTGGAACACCAGGCGACACCGATCCGGTATTGTTCAACTTCTCATCGACCGTGAAGAGGTTGATGAGAGCCTTCGCTCGGTCCAATGGATCTGCAGAGAGGTCGCATACCGTGGTATTGCTCAGAGGTCCCTTCTGGCAGTCTGGGAAGCCACGGTCTGGAAACCCCTGGCCAAGCGATTGGCCAGTCAGGGCAAGCAATGACAAGAGGAAGACGGACGAGGTAGACATGTCTACGAGGAGAAGTCGAGTTCTGAGACCGAAAGAGAAGGCAACTCTACATCTTGTTTTTTCTCACTCCACCACGTCCGACCCTCCTGCTATATCTCTATCGCTCGAATCGCTTCTGACCTTTCCGTCAGAAACTCCAACTACCGGCCCTGACGCCGTTCCTGCATCATTGACGACGAGAATGAGGCTGATCGCCATGAGGAGCATCTTGGCGGTGTCTGGATAAATGCCAACGATGTCTTTCCCGGTACACATTTGAGGTTTGGGAACACCCACTAGCGCATTCTGGATTTCATCCAGACTGGTCTCATAGCCGCCATACAACACTTGCGATCATAGCAGCCACGCATTCAGGCTCCAAACAACCTACTGTAGGTCTTCGCTCCACGACGAAGAATCGTTAGGCGGACGGTGATAGGTCGACTTGATGCGTTCCAGGGATGTTCGATTGAGGTTCTGTATTCCCCGCATTTATTACAGGGCTACTCCCGCCCCCGCACCACATGGCTGTGGGGACCTATTCATCATTCAAGCTGCGATCCGTGCGTTAGGGCAGACTATGCTTTACTCCGCTCGCAACGTACCTCGTATTGCGACAATGTAGTGCAAACAAGCACATTACGGCGGCGGCGGCTAAAACCAATCCTGCAAGCCTAATTCACTGCTCTCGGACTCTGATGTGTCCGGCTGAATGCAGCCACATTCATGAGGCATCTGGCTTGGCCATCAGAGAGACCCGGCTGTATTAGCATAATCAAGTCGAAACTCCCGGCGCCTCATTTCTGATATTGAAACACCTTCAAGTCCCCACCGCCACCACTCAGCCAACGAATCATACAGACATAGAGCCGGATGCCATTCCATAACTTCCGGCAAAATGGCAACGTTTCTCATTGGCTGTCGTCATTAGCCCATGGAAGTGTCCCACGAAGGATGACCGAAGTGCGCACAATGCCCAAGGGGGCATGATCATGCTCCGTTTATCCGTTTTATCCCTCAGGTACAGTCCCCGTCAGCCCGTCCCGAGCTTGAAGGACGATTGAGCTAGGAATGTAAGGATTTCGAGATTCATTGCCGGTGGCCAGCTGGCCTACATGCTGTGGTCATTCCGTGCAAGACGAACTGTACGGCTTCCACATGACCTTGACAGCGATACGAGCACAAAGTAGTACCTTGGTTGATTATCCGAAGACCATTGGTCCGTGGCTAAAAGTCTATCGAGTGCGAATGCAATCCTTCGTTGGTTCATCGATCTCTAAATTGATACAATTTGCATGGGTGGAGTTGACCCTCGAGGTTGTCAATACGGGGCATAGGTTCAATATTTATCCCTCGTCGCGTCCCACTCCGCCAATTCTGCTGGACGCTCTCAGCAAGCTGCACATCTTCTCCCAACTCTTGCATATGCCTCTTTGCCTTGCGTCTTGAACATGGCACCTACAAACACCGCCTCGCAGTTCGATCATGCTGCCTTGGCAAGACGCCAGGCCATGCAGGGCTCATCCGGCCCTGCGGCTCTGGTGAAGAATGCCAAGGTGTTTGGTATCGCTTGTTTCGCTTGTCTAGGCGGCTTGATCTATGGTTACAACCAAGGAATGTTCAGTGGACTGTTGACGATGACTTCGTTCGGCGATCGTACGTCTGTCCCCTTTTGCAACTTTTGTTTTACTGATGAAGTCGCTAACGAGGGAGAATGATGTAGATATGGGGGATTATGTACAAAATCAGACGAAGAAAGGCTGGCTCACTGCGATTCTTGAACTGGGTGCTTGGGCTGGCACTCTCTATTCTGGATTTCTCGCTGAGATCATATCACGCAAGTATGCTATACTTGCCAATGTCGGCATCTTCATCGTCGGCGTCGTCATTCAGTGCACGGCTGTCTCGTCCGGGGGTGCTTCGTCGATTCTTGCCGGCCGATTCATCACCGGTATGGGCGTCGGCTCTCTGTCGATGATCGTGCCGATGTACAACGCTGAGTGTGCGCCTCCTGAAGTTAGAGGCGCTCTTGTCGGTCTTCAACAGCTAGCCATCACCACCGGCATCATGATCAGCTTCTGGATCGACTATGGCACGCAATACATCGGTGGCACGGGAGCGACACAGTCCGATGCTGCATGGCTGGTGCCGCTCTGCCTCCAGCTGGTCCCTGCTGTCATTCTCGGCATCGGCGTCATGTTCATGCCCTTCAGTCCGCGTTGGTTGGTTCATCACGGACGCGAAGCCGAGGCTCGACGAACATTGGCGAACCTGCGTGGCCTGTCCCAGGATCACGAACTCATTGAACTCGAATTCTTGGAGATCAAAGCGCAGAGCTTGTTCGAGAAGTATTCTGTCAGGGATGCTTTCCCCCACCTAGCAGACGGTTCGGCATGGTCCACAGTAAAGCTGCAGTTCATCGCCATGGCATCGCTCTTCAAAACCAAATCTATGTTCAGAAGGGTTGTCCTTGCGACTACCACCATGTTTTTCCAGCAATGGACGGGTAGGTCTCACCTATAAGTCAAAGTCTCGTTTTTTAAGTCCCGTGCAGATTATGCTAACAACGGAACTCGCGCACAGGCATCAACGCTGTTCTCTACTACGCACCACAGATCTTCGGCAAGCTTGGCCTCAGCTCAAACACGACTTCCCTGCTCGCCACTGGTGTGGTCGGCATCGTGATGTGGATCGCCACAATGCCTGCCGTGGCGTACGTCGACAAGCTAGGTCGCAAGCCAGTGCTTGTAGTTGGCGCAATCGGTATGGGCATTTGCCACGTCATCATCGCCGGCATCATGGGCAGCTTCCAGAACTCGTGGGACACGCATTCAGGCGCGGGATGGGCTGCCATCGTCATGGTCTGGCTTTTCGTCATCCATTTTGGCTACTCTTGGGGTCCATGTGCCTGGATCATCATCGCCGAGATCTGGCCTCTGTCGCAGCGTCCATACGGTATCGCCATCGGAGCGTCGAGCAACTGGATGAATAACTTCATCGTAAGACCTCCCCCTGCTTACCTTGAAATTTTTCCCCACGATCATTCGTTCTCTTCGCTGAAGCAATGAGTCCTAACTTGACATATAGGTCGGCCAAGTTACACCGGATCTGATCTCAGACATCACATACGGAACCTTCATTCTCTTCGGCGTCCTCATCTTTATAGGCGCCGGATTCATCCTCTTCTTCTTTCCCGAGACCAAGGGCCTCTCCCTTGAGGAAATGGACGTCATCTTCGGCTCCGTCGGCCTCGCCGCTGCGGATGCCGAGCGCATGCGCCAGGTTAATCGTGAGGTCGGCCTTGAAGATCTAGTCCATGGTCGCCACAGCAATGATGACGCATCCGACAGCAAGGGAGAGAAGCACAAAGCCTTTACAGAGGCGCTCGAGACTGAGAAGGTTGAAAGTCATTAATGATGCGATCAGGCAAGCTAGTATAGCTTGTTTTACTTCTTCTTAGCCTGCGTGAAATGGTGCGACACATTGAATAATGGCTGTTTGCTCCTACACGGTGTTTCCATACACTTACACCTTAGCAATTCAATTCACGATTCTAACTCCAAGTATCGTTGGCACTTATATCATTCTAATTATCTTTTGACTCACTTCTATCCTGCGAATCATCCTGTTATGTATTCGGCGTAAGGTCATAGTATTGGAGCACTGACAGTAAGTTGATTATCCCTTCTCATTGGCCACCACATGAGCTCTATTATCTTCAGCGGAAAGACTGTTCAGTATTTTGTGAGATCTGTGCTCTCTGCAAACTTGAAACCACATATTTCGTACGCATGAAGAAAGTCACATCTCTCGCTGGCGTCTTTACCTGCGGCTATCCGTATCGCGGTCTCATTGATTTCTGTGATTGCCAGTCCAGGCTCGTGCCCTCACCGTATCCTTAGGGCATCTTTACTTTTGCACCAGCAAAGTGGGTGTATAGGGGCAAATATGGAGTTGTGTCTTTGTGACTGTACGGAGATTGAGATAATGTAAGGGGTTATTGATAGACTTCGTACTTTCCGACATGTGAAGAAGCCCCAAAGCGTTGAGATACATGCACTCCATCTTCTCTCGACAGAACATCGTCTGTACACTTGTAGATAATCACGTCACCTCTGAGAAAATAACGCTCAGACTGACTTGGCGAACCCAACAGCTGGGCTGCCATTATTCTGATCATAACTAAAGACTGAATACCAGTTCTTGAGGAAGGTATCACCAACGACATAGAGATTCTGGGTCGGGTCGAGATCTCCGCTGGCAATCGCGCCGAGACACAATGACCCTGCGTCA
Organism: Leptoxyphium fumago; assembly: GCA_001660795.1. Taxonomy (NCBI): domain Eukaryota; kingdom Fungi; phylum Ascomycota; class Dothideomycetes; order Capnodiales; family Capnodiaceae; genus Leptoxyphium; species Leptoxyphium fumago. The sequence goes on from LSHF01000100.1 coordinate 77,508, forward strand.
AGCAATCCTGACAGCGTGTTGTTGCCCAGTAGATCCCCAAGCCCTTGAGTGAGTTGACCAAAGTTGAAGTCGCGTGGGTCAATCGCAAAGTCCTCGCCTGCAAACTTGATGGCAACAGCCGGGTCAGCACCGCACGGGTATGCCCATATTGTGATTGTCGCGCTTCCTGAGATCAGAGGGATTGGGAAAGAGCCAGGAATACGTGCATAGATACTGATGGCGGCAACAGTTGGCGCAATGATAAGCGTAGTACCGGTGTCAATGGCGGCTTGGCCTGTTGTAGGGTCTAGACCGAGACCGCTCAGTAGTGGGGCGTTGCCATTGACAATAACACTTTCCACAGCGACTTGCCAATATGTCTGCTCAGTGACAGGTGTGAATGTGACACCTCCGGTAAACTTGGACGAATCGCGACCACCAAGTGCAAGTTCACTGTTGTCACCAGTTCCGTCTACACTTCGTCCGAGATAGAAGCCGAACTCTTGAGCAGTAACCACACCTTGCTTGATCAGATTCTACCGCTAGGGTCAGCCGCTACATTGTATCATTAATTGCTGTCCACACGGAACCTACCTCGAAATATGTCGGCTGGTGACTGTTTGCAATGCTGCTGAAAGCAAGGCCTAGCAGGCTATTTGAATCGGAACTGGAGAATCCAGTGGCTTGCGTCAGGGATATTACGTTCTGGTTGCTGGCAGTAAGGCCAGCTACAGTAACATCGTCAAAGTAGTTCTCTCCAGTGATCTGGCCAGAACCGTAAGTCACAGTGGTGGTGTTATGCTGGTCTTGACCACCTTGGTCGTATTTTGTGGTGCCTACACATCCAGCTGCCTCGTCGCATTGTGGTCCTGGGACAAATATGTCCGAGCTTCCGGTATCAAAGTCGAAGGTGAACGTTTGCGGTGTTTCAGCACCGACTTGACCAGAACCATAATACTCAATGTCAGGGTCTTGGTCCTGAAGCGGCTCTTTACCATCTTGTCTCTTGGTTAATGAGTCTAGGAGAGAGGACGGAAGGTTAATTGGGCTGTTGTATTTTGCAAGTGTACGCTCCAGTTGGTTGAAGTAGACTGCATAGTCGACAGTGCCGGTAGTCCTCTCTACAACAGAATTTCTCTTTGTGATTGGCACCCTTTTTGACGGTACATGGGCTGTTGGCACAGCGACAGCAGCGGCTGCCAGCGAAAGACAGAGAGCAGATCGCATGGTGGATTCTAGTGAAGGAGGAAAGCGTCAAACAGAGCGTGGCTATTAACAAGACATGTTGCACGACTTCTTCAATTGTTATATATTGAATATGTCTGCACTTTCTCAACACGAATGCTGGTATTTATACAATACCTGACACTTGCGGCCTCTATCTTCATTGATGGTGTATGCATATCGAGGGCATGTACTGCTAAGTGGTCTCTTTGTGATCGACATAACGATTACTGATAGCTGTACAGCGGGCTGGGCGAAAGCTCAATCATGGAAAGTGGCGTTTATTGGCCGCGATCGTCTTCGATAGTTCCTGGCGAGCAAGATGTTCCTTGACACAATGAGCGTATCGTCTGGAGAAGGAGTAACAATCTTTGGCTTAAACAAGTCTTTAGCATGCGCCAATGCTGATCTTCGGCCGCCCGCTCGGCTTGGCTGCGCTAGAGCGCCGAGCACCTGCTGATTTGGGTAAGAATTGTTCTTCATCTTTATCGTCGCGTGCTGTTTGAATTTAAGTTGTACTTGTGGTATTCACACCAGTGTTCCCTTGCCTGTCGTCAACATGCTAGATTGCGTGGATACCCCAATCCGAAAATGGTTGCCACGGCCGCTGAATCACCGGAGGTCTCTGAAATCCGCACATTGGAAGCATTCTAGGTCTGGATGGAAAGAAGGTTGAGGTGACGGTCATGACTGACACCGGCGCTAGTGTAGCGCAATTTCACCGAGCCTCGCGGAATCAGCAAGTCTTTCAATACAGGCAAGACAGGATGCTACTGTAATCCAGCTCGATGGATTCAGCGAACTTCTAGATTCAACTGCAGTCACCTTCAGCCTGGAAATGGCGCTATTGATAGGAGTGCGAAGACGTGTCTTGCGAAAGTCTGCAGTGCCTGCTTGTTGGGCACCATCAAGCGGCAGAAAGTGGCAGTTTGATGAAAATCAAAAGTATGTTGAAGCAAAGTGCTCAGAGTGAGGTTGATATGGGAATCGGCAGTCACCGAACGCTGGCCTTGATCGCCTTCGGGGGTGGTAGGCATGTTATCTGACACCAAAGCACAATCCCAAAGTGGCACTTCTTCACCGACTTGAATGCTGTGGTGGGTTGTAAGAGATGATTATTAATGGCTCCGAAACAACAATCCAACGAGGTTCCTCAGATGCCTTTCGAAGACCAAGAATCGTGTCCAGCCGCATCGTGAGACCTGCAAGGTGTCTCAAGTCACCGCCCACTAGTTGATCCAGGCTTGCCGATAACCCAAAACCAGTATACCATCGACGGCCAAGGTCGTCTCAAACGCGCGGTGGCATTACCCGTAAAAGTCGGGCAGTGCTACCAGCGAGCGAGAGAAACGAGACAAGACCGTAAAAACGGGAAAGTAGAAAGAGAGATGCAGGTGTATAGACTCCCTGAAGCGGGACAACCTGCATCTTTCATGTGAATAGTACGCGGGGCTTAGCCGTGCGGAACTCACAATAAGGTATACCTTCGTTTACAGTATATGCCCACTCACTTGTTGGTTCCTACATCCCTGTGTCTTTCTCCAACACGGCATCTCACCCAGTGTCGACAAGCTCTGCTCTATCAGTGACGGTCCTCTGGCCCTTCAGACGATGATGTCTCAGCCACAGCCCTTCGAGATCAAAGTCGCAGATCCAAAAGTGAATGACATCAAGCATCGAGTTTCTGTGTTTCCATGGCACAATTTCCGCAGTCTGCCAACTCCTGATGATCAGAAGTGGGCGTATGGCCCTCCCAAAGAGTATATGCAGACCCTCTGTCAATACTGGGTGACTAAATACGACTGGTCAATCCGTCAGACACGAATGAACACGCTATCCCACTGGACAGCAGAAGTACAATCTCTGAGGATTCACTTTGTCCACGAACGCGGGTCTGGGAGCGGCAAAACACCGCTCCTGCTACTGCACGGCTGGCCGTATTCTTTTCACAGCTTCCATGAAATGATTCCAAGGCTCGCTCATCCAGAGCGATATGGTGGCAAGGCTGAAGACGGCGTCGATGTTATTGCACCTAGTATGCCAGGCTACGACTTCTCGGATGCGCCATCCGAAATACTCGGACCCAGAGACGTTGCCCTCATCTTTAACGAGCTGGTGGTCAATACGCTCGGATATGATAAATACATTGCTCATGGTGGCGACTGGGGCTCTCACCTCGCAGAGCTTCTGGGCTACGAGTGTAGCGAGCACTGTATCGGCATTCATTTGACCATGATCAGTGTCCGCCATCATGGATCAGCACCCAAAGCAGATCAGACACCAGAAGACGCAGATGAAATAGAACGAGAATTTGTCAAAGATGAGACGCGGCGTTGGATTCCGGAAGGTGCTTACGCTCGGCTTCAGTCTAACAAGCCCTCCAAGCTCGGATTCGCTATGGCAGACTCTCCCGTTGGCGTGGCTGCTTGGATAATCGAAGCTTGGCATGCTTGGTCCGATTTGTCCAACGGTCGTCGATTCGAGGATCTCTACTCTTTCGATGATCTTTTGGACGAAGTGATGCTGTATCTTGTCACAGATGCTTTTCATACCAGCACTTGGCTTTACGTTGGGGAGGCAAAAGAAAAGAGTAACACATTGCCACCTGGAAAGAGGATCGAGGTGCCTGTTGGCATTTTGGGTTTTCCAGATCCGGTATTCCCGATGCCTCCACGCGAGGTTCTGGAAAGGAGTCACAATGTAGTGGTGTACGGAAAAGTTGAGCATGGCGGCCACTTTCCGTTCTACGAAGCACGAGCAGAACTATTGAATGGTTTGCAAGATTTCTGCAAGCGATTGGGGTAGCCGAAGAATACCGAAACAAGGGGGCCTCTAAGGCTATCTTATGTGCGTCGGACACCACTGCGTCGACTATGCAAGATCCGGCAAGGACCGCTGGTGCTCTCACAGACGCTGCGGACGAAGTCATTTGGCATTTTGACGAACCAAAGAGGATCGGTGGCTTTTGGCTTCGAGGTGGAGTGGTTGTCAAAGATTAAATTGGAAATCAGCGCTCGGCGTTGCATCCAGAACCTTTGAACGAACATCTGCACAGGTCTTGCAATCATTCAGTCACGGGCGCCATCTGCCTAAAAGGTTTATCCCAAGTCTTGTCGTCATTTCTGCGTGACGGCGGAGGATTGGATGCCATACGGCACGGACAGCCCTAGGGCACTTCAGTATGGACGGATGTATGCTCGGATTGAGACAAGAGGAAGCGAAGCAATTATGGTCAATCTCGACAACAAGCTGATGAAGCGAACTGTGAACTTCTATCGCAGGCCGTTTAGCAAACAGGACACCCCGATTTGCTAATTCTTCGCCACACCCAGATTATCGACTAGTGTATGGTTGCAGCCAGCCCAGCAAATGTCGTATTGTGATGCGATAAGGTATGTACACCGATCTTGTCATTGAGTTCTTTTGAACATCCAGGACTGCAACTCCACCCCAATCATGAAGTCAACACCATGGTGCGCAATCGAGACGCCATCGTATTTGAAGTCCTCCTCACTCGCACCAAGGATTCGAGCGGCGCGTTGCACAGCATGCTTGCCAACCACAGTCCGAGCATCGGATCTGGTCAGCTGGCATCGCTACATTCGCATAACTGAGATGCCTCTTGAAAGACATCTTCAATTGATATTACAGAGGCACACCGTTAGTACTACCCTCAATTAGGCCGTAGCGGTAGTGTTGGCGATCCTTAGCCGCGTACTCTGTTGAGACAAAGGTGACAACTATCAAGGAAGCAGGCTTAGCCGAAGCACACCGTCTACTTCGCCTCTTTTTGTACGCCACGATTTCGATGAAGATTCATAGCAATGCTTGCTACACACGCCACCATGGGATCCATTCCATTATAGAGTAAGTTATATGCCTCTCAGAGGAACAGCAGCAACTCAAAAGCATGTCTGAGGACAGGACTTTTCTTCATCCTTCGGGTCGCAAGTTGGGTTGGCCGTGCAGGCCCTTTGCTCAACGGCCATCTGAGCAGACTAAGCATGCGATATATCCTTAGATCATCGTTCTCCTCCGCACTTACGCGTCGCTGCATACTTTCCCAGTCACTGTGACAAGATCTTGTTGGGCATAAGTACCTGGGTATTTACCCCATATGCCGACCCTGTAGACTCTCTGCCATCAAAATGAGCAGGTCAATATTAAGCGATTGGCAAGTCGAATAATCAATTAATAATGACACATGTAGTCTAGTTTGGGTTCTCTGGGTTCAAGTTATTGGAACAGTGCTCATGTCGCGCTGGACGGTGGTTTAGAATCTAAAGCTTGTGTCTCCGCAACTTTGAGGCAGGTGCGCCGACTCAAGTATCAATTATCATTTGCGACCCCTACATTTTGATCAAGCCAATGGGTTCCTGTAATGGGTTCGTAAGGTGAGGTAATTCAATCATGCGCCCATTCCGGGCGTCTCTACCGCTCAGTAGAAGTATTCTTACTCTACCAGACAACCATACTTGGAGCGATGTCGTTCTCAAGAACACCATAAATCTACCAAAAACGAGCTTCCCAGCGCGCGCTACCGGCAATCAGATTCAGACATATCGCGAACGATCCACTGATGAGCTATATGCCTGGCAGCTCCGAGCTCACCCAGCTACGATCAAGGATGGCAATAAGGAATATGACAACTCGTTCGTCCTGCTGGATGGGCCACCTTACGCCAATGGTCCAGTACATACTGGCCACGCCTTGAACAAGATTCTCAAGGATCTTGTCTTAAGATGGGAGATGAGCAAGGGAAAAAGGGTGCATTTCCGTCCTGGTTGGGATTGCCACGGTCTGCCTATTGAACTCAAGGCGCTACAGCAGGCACGAACGCATAAGGATCAGAAAAGCACGCTGGTTGATACTCCTGGCCAAGAGGCCGCAGCAGCTATACAGCAAGAGGTTCTCTCGGCTGTGGAGATTCGGAAAAGGGCACATGATCTCGCTAGCGCTACGATAGACTCGCAAAGAAGAGCATTCAAAGAATGGGCCCTCATGGGCGATTGGAACACACCGTACCGAACAATGGACAAGGAATTTGAGATGCGCCAGTTGGCAGTATTTGGTAGCATGGCTGTCAAAGGCTTGATCTCACGCAAGCACCGTCCAGTATATTGGTCTCCTTCGTCACGCACAGCTTTGGCAGAGGCTGAGTTGGAATATGACGATGCTCACAAATCCACTGCGGCTTTTGTCAAGATGCCCCTAGCCGTTGTTCCAATGTCGTTGCAAAATCACGATGGTATAAAGGTCGAAAAACTGAGTGCTTTGATCTGGACAACAACACCGTGGACTCTACCTGCAAACCAAGCACTTGCCGTCCATAAAGACTTGATTTACAGCGTACTTGAACTCGATTTCCAAGGCTCAACCGAACAAATCATCGTTGCAAAGGATCGCATAGAGCATGTCTTATCGTACCTGCCTCCAGACACTCCCAACCGGGTCGTTGTTAACAGCTTGACTGGCTCCGAGCTTGTAGACGGGCAAGCAGCTGCGTACAACATGTTCATCGGAAAACACTCACCAATACTATGTGCGGACTTTGTCTCTGCTTCTTCCGGTACTGGGATCGTTCATATGGCACCAGGACACGGAGCGGAAGACTATAGCGTCTGTCAGGCTGCTGGCATCGTCGATGCGCTTGCGCCGGTCGATGACGCTGGAAGATATACTTCAGACGTGTTCCCTACATCTATACAAGCCAAGCTGCTTGATGGTCTCGACGTACAGACCAAAGGCGTAGAAACCATTTTGCAAATTCTCCGATCTCCTTCGTCATATGTTGCCCACCAGCCTTTGAGCAATTTCAACGGGCTTCTATTTGCAAGCCATTCGTTCACACATAAGAGCCCAATCGATTGGAGAACAAAGCAACCAGTCATCACTAGGGCTACTGCGCAATGGTTCGCTGACGTCTCGGCTATTCGGGAACGCTCCCTTTCTGCTTTGAAAGAAGTCAGCTTCATTCCTGAGACGGGACGGACGCGATTAGAAGCATTCCTGCAAGGCCGCGCTCAATGGTGTATTTCGCGCCAAAGAGCTTGGGGTGTTCCCATACCTGCTCTGTATCACAAGGAAACCGACGAAGTATGCATTAGTTCCGAAAGCATCGAGCACATCATGTCTGTAATAGCCCAGCGCGGTACAGATGCGTGGTTCTCCGACGCTGAGGATGAATCGGCATGGCTTCACCAAGGGTTGGAGCCTGGAAAATGGATAAGAGGCAAAGATACAATGGATGTTTGGTTTGATTCCGGTACAGCCTGGACATCGCTAGATTCGCGAGGAGGCAGGCCATTGAGCGATGTCTGCGTAGAAGGAACGGATCAACATCGCGGTTGGTTCCAAAGTTCTCTTTTGACAGCTATTGCCACTCAGGATGAGGGACTCGCTTCTGCAGCGCCGTATGGTAAACTCCTGACTCACGGCTTCCTTCTGGACAGCGAAGGCAAAAAGATGAGCAAGAGTCTGGGCAATGTGGTTGCGCCTGCAAACATTCTCGACGGCTCTTATCTATCTATGGCTGGAAAGCAACCGGCGTCACCGAAGAATGGCAAAGGAAAGCTCAACAAGGCAAATCCACAAGCCGGCGTGAAGGGCAATGCTCCACCGAAAGCAAAAGATCTCCTCGGCCCAGACATTCTGCGTCTATGGGTTGCAAGCTCCGACTATACTCGTGATGTGCCGCTGTCCCGACCCGCTGTGGCGGCAGTCCAACAAGCACTTCAGAAATATCGTGTGACTATGAAATTCTTATTGGGTGTGCTGTCCGATTATCCTTCTGCCACCCCCGACTACGCCCTGATCAATCGCCCAACTTTTGCAGACACGATGATCTTGCACCAGATGTATAACTCCCACAAGGCCATACACTCATACATGGAGCAATACAAGTTTCATCTCGCAGTTAATGAGATCAATCGATTCATCAATGCTGACCTTAGCGCCTTCTACTTGGAGGTGACCAAGGACCGTCTATATACCGAAAACGAAGTCCACCGCAAAAGCACTCAGACCATTTTGTGCATGATCAAGGACCATCTGCTGCAATGGCTCGGTCCCATATGCCCATTGCTTGTGGAAGAAGTGTGGGAGCACACACCTATCCATATCAAAACAAGGCAACCACAACTCCTGGACCGGACCAAGGATGAGCCTACAGCAACAGCTGGAATCGACGGCCTCATCGACATGTCTTTGCACCCTCTCCGCCAGAGATTCAGTACTCCTGCCCCGGTCAGCTTCGTCAATTGGAGCCGTCAGGAGCTAGATGAAGTGATCGAGCTCTTCAAGAGGTTGTCAGCTGCAACGAAACTTGCGCAGGAGACCGCAAGGAACGAAGGCAAATTGCGCAGCGGCCTTGAGTGCACTGTCAAGATCACCCTGCCAGGTCCAGGCTCTATGCCTGCTCATGCCGCCAAATTCTTCATGTTGCTTGACAAGCGCCAGGAGTTTTCCTCCCTGCTCGTTGTCAGTGGAACGGAGATCGACGTAGAGCGAGACCCACAGCAGGAGATCGAGATGCAGGCCTATGCTGAGACACTGGAAGAGAAGATCCGCCAAGCGAAGATCACTGCCGCTGTACACAGTGGCAAGTATACACAAGAAGAGGCTGAGAAGGCTTACGCGAAGGACAGCACAGGTAGTGACGCACCCGCTTGGTCATACTCAGAACGCTTCGCACTCCTGGGCAGTTCCACCGCCGCATCCGAGAGCGCCAGCGACGCGATCCCGTACGCAACCGTTACCGTTATACCGCCGACTGCAGAAAAATGCCCACGGTGCTGGCAATATACTGTTACAGAGCCGGAAGGAGAAAACGAGCCTTGCCAAAAGTGCCAGATCGCAGTTGGCGAGAAACTGGGTCTTTTGGATGTTTCGGCCGAAAACGGCGTGCAGGAAGTCGAGGACGAGGAGGATGACGTCGCAGGACTCACCGAGGGCGCAGATGGCATGGATGCCAGCGACCTGGCTGATAGAGACATCACCGATCTGAACGACCTGACCGAGGAGGAGCTAGCCTCTCTGCTCGAAGGGTTGGGTGGTGAGGAGGAGGCAGCTGATGCTCGAAGGCGAACCTCTGCACGAGATCAGGATGAAGAAGGCGAAGAGAAGAAAGGTGGAAGGACGAGGGTGGTCAAAAGGAAGAGCCTGCGCCAGTGAGGCGGGCGTGTACTATATACTATTGTAATCTTATATCTTCACACTCACAACCGGCGTTGATGGGCATGGAGTAAGAAAAGAACCGGAAAATGAGAGGGAAAGAGGGGAGTGCTCGCTACTCATTCGGTGGCGTGTATTATTGCGTAGCGGCACCACTGTACAAAGAGAAAAATTACAGCTATCACAAATACATTCTACTCAAACTGTGAAACTCGGGATGTGTGTACTAAAGAATCTCACGGGCGGTAGTGATAGTGGTAGAGGCTCAGTTCACGTGGTGAACTGCATACCAAAAGCAGACATTGAAACTTTGGTCCAGAATTCCAACACAACAACGCGTCGTGGATTTCGTGCATCGTATAGACAGATCCAAATATTTACAAGCAGCCATAAGCCGGGCGTTGAAAGGACGACATCTAGATACAGGGTAGGGCCGACAGCATCCCAAAGGATTTCAATGTAACACAAGCACCCTTTCGATTGATGGGCCATTGACGCCGGCGCTCGCCTCTGTCTCGTGGGGCAGCAAAACGCCCAAATTACCAAGTACAAGTGTCCTTCTAATTCTCAAAAACAAAGTCCCAATTCTGATTGGGATATAGGTGCATTATTCTGACGGTGATGCCGTCCTGGCAATTATTCTGTGCCGTTAGGGGTATATAGCTGGTAGCAATGCCACGACTGTGAAGTGCGTGGCCTGAGACGATTCTTGTGGCACAGTAGGACTGGTCATAGTATGGGGCGAACTCGGAGAGACTGCTGGGTTGACGTACGAGGAATGTAGAGGTAGTCTTGGGACAAAACCTATAGTAGAGGGTGCAGTCAACAGGAGTTCGCCTCCCAGTAAAGGACGTCGGTACCGAAGTCGTCATCTGGATGTATGTGATGATTCTTCCCAATGTCTTCAATCCTGGAAGACTGTGGTAGAACTATCCGGCAGATCCGGTCTCGTGCTTGAACGTAGGATCTACTTCAAATTGAAGCTGAACTCAGATTGAGCACCTTGACCGTGGTCAGGCTTGGAGTCCGTGCTGAATCCGGTGCCAGGCCTGATTCCGCTATTCGAACCGTTGTTCGCATTGTGATGCTGGCTTGCCTTTCTGCTGGTACCAGGTCTTCGTTGGGATTCGGCGTCGTATGTGTTGAGCTCTTTCTTGGTGGTGTAAGATTTGGGATCCCACTCCGTGTCGCCGATCTTGCTCGCCACGGGGGGTGCCTGCCGAAACCGGCGGCCACGGCCGATCATGTCACGGCTGTTCTCCTCATCCACAAGCACAATCATCCATACACCGACAGCTCCAGAGTGACCGAGAAGTGGAGTACAGTGTATCCAGCGCGGTCGACCTTCGCCTTCGCCTTCCTCGTCCGCACGGGTGAGCCAGCGAATCTTTGCCGTCACGCCGCGACCCTCGGCAAGTGCAGCACCCAGATCTTCACGAACGCGGTTGCTGCCGCCAATGCGGTTCAGGAACGGTGACTGGAGAATCCCGGGCACGCGCAGGGATGGAGAGGTAAAAAGGATTCGCAGACTTGGAGCTGGTCTAACCAATAGATACTAGAACACAGCTTTGTCAGTACGCACCTCATGTGTTGGTATATGATTGTATGTTACTTACGTGTTGGTAAACGCCTTCCAGCTTGCCGTTGAAACGTTCCTTGGTCGCTGGAGGTACACTGATGGCGTAACTATCCCTTTGCTTGTCCAGTCGGTCTTGACTTGGGTCCTGAAGTACCAATCTTGGCCGTCCGCCGCCACTGACACTTATCGCATCATTGTCGTCCTCGTATTCCTTGTGCATCCTTCCTCCGTGTCGTCTGACAGTATCCAGTTCTGTTCCGTTGAACATTTCGCTCAATTCTTGGAATTCATCCTTTTGTTTCTGCTCGTAACCGTAGTCGTCTTTCTCTACAAGCCTTGCCAGGCCATCAAGCTCGGCACAGTCTTTGATAAGACCGCTAACATCTACTTGCGCACCGATGAAGTATCGAATGTTTCCTTTTGAGTCCATGAGCGGAGCAATCATCAAAAGGTTCAAAAATGGTGATCCGTCTCTTCGGTAGTTCACTATCACTTCTGTAGTCTCTCTGCCCTCTCTGCAAGCATCTGCCAGTCTCTTCACACTGTGGTTGTTGGTCCTAGGGCCTTGTAGAAATCGACAGTTCCGACCAATTGAATAACCCATGCCGTATTGCGTCGTTCGTGCGAATTCCTCTGAAGCAAAAACAATTGGATTGTCAGGTCTGCTAGGATCGGTCAAACAGAAGACTTCAGCAAGCCCTTCACTAGCTTCTCGCAAATGTGGAGCGAGTGTTCCCGTAACACGGCGTTGGATCGATACCGACACAACATTGGTCCAGACGTAAGCAATGTAGGCAGGTAAATCCTGTTGCACTAGGACTTCGAAGGCATGATCTGCCCGCTCCTCCAGCATCCGATTCTTAGTCGGTGTGGCAGGCTGGTCAGTAAAATCGTGTCCTTGTATTGGGTCGAGGGCTTCTGCGATCGCGTTGGCGTAATGAATGGCCCTGAGAGCCTTCAGCGCATCGAGGTAGTAAATCAGGATCGGTATGCTTTGCGGTCTATGCGAATTGAGGAACCCGGTAAACTTCAGGAGTAGTTTAGGATCTGCAAATATATATTGGAGATGTTCTGCAGAATGCAGCTGTTCAGCGCGTCGTTCCAACGCATACATTCCAGTGTTGCCATCTTCCTGCGGTGGTGCAATCAGGTCGAAATTCGCAGGATCGTCTTCCATGAGAGGTTCAAGCTGCTGGACGTCACCGTTATCTGGTCCTTTCTGCTGAAGAGGTGGAAGAGTGTGTATGGACGTGGCAGAGGTTTCCTGAGAGAAGACAGAATCCGAAGAACTCCTGTTGCCAGGGCCTTGCCATTCTTGTTGTGGAGTGCCAGGCGCCGAACCATCCTGCGCTGCAGATCTCCCTGTGCTCTTTCGACTTCGATCCCTCTGAGGTATAAGCATGGATGCTGGAATGTTCGAGGTCATAGTGCCGGCATTATTGGTGTTACCACCCATCTGGGAGCGTCGCCTGTTGGCCTGGCTCTCGGACCCACTGAGGTCTGGGTACCTGGTGCGGGCGTTCTTGCCAATGCTGGTCCTGGACAAATCTCGCGGCATCTCTGGCGTAGAGTCACCTCGTGGGATCGCGGAGGGCAGCCCGCTGGCATCATCGATTGCGTCAAAGTCAGCGTCATCTGGCAAACTTTTGGCCCTTGGCTTGGAGTAGCTGTCGTCAGCCCTGGAATAACCGTGATGCGCAGATGAAGCAGCACTGTGCCTGCTAGGATATACATCTATCTCATTTTCCAGCAATGGCTCGTCAACTGCATCGCTGGAGGAATTGGCCAAGGCGCCTGTGGGGTCTGAAGGGATCTTGAATGAGGTGTCGACGCTGCCAGTCTTTCGCGAAGCGGCTCTACTAGCACCGGCAGATTTACTGCGCCTTCCGCCAGAACCTGTGCTGCTATCTCGATCGTTCGGGATGGACTCCATGGCACGAAGCTCGCGTCGGCCGTTGGCAGCCTGGTGGGGATACTGTACAAAAGCAGCGTAAGCAGAGCTGAACAGATTCTTCTTCCTCGACGATCTGCCTTTCTTGATGTCCGGAGGCGTCGAATCCATATCGCCTAGATCCGAAAGAATCTCGGGTAGAGACTCGGTCGACATCTGAGCGTTGGAGCTGGGGTTGGACTGCAACAAGCAGACTTCAGGTAGGGAAATGGCTGCAAGTGGGAGGTGACAGAAACAAAACAGCGAGTATNGGGGGGTTGAGATATAACATGAGGCAAGATGCGACAGGTCGATTCAGGCAGGAAATGAAGCCTGGGCACCGTTGTTGAAGATGGCGATTGGCAAGATACACGATCGCTGCGGTACCTCTTCTGTATCGGGCTTCGGGCTTGCAGACGTCATGCATTTGCCGCTGTTCCTGCGTCCGGGCTTGTAAGGGGGGACCCGAGGGTGAAATCTGGGCAGACAAGCCGAGCACACTGCAGGATGCGAAAGACGTGTCGTGAGGATTAGATTAAAATACGAAAACGTACCAGTCTATACCGCGGGCCCATGGCCTCACTTTCGTGTTCGATGTTCTGCGAGGCGCGAGATCTGCCGCGCACGGAAATGCGATGGACGACTCCAGATATGCCCGAGTCCTGAGATTGTCGTTTGCCAGCGGCCGAAGCAGTGACAGAACCAGTCACGTCGTAATTGCTCGACGACCTGCGCGAAGGGATTGGCGGCGTCGTGGCGGTGGACGGCGTCGACATCTGACTGCTCCAGCTGTTACGAGCTGAGGGCGCGAGAGCGCGGCTTGACGAGAACGAGGGCGAAGAAACGCTTCTGGCGCCTCCACCCAACTTCCGCTGCTGCTGAGGCAGAGGAGGGTGTTGAAGGTGACGGCGAGAATGCTGCTCTACGAGCGCGTTGGCAAGGAGGAGCGGGTGGGTGCCAGTCTGGGAGGGAACTGAAGCTCGTTTGCTCGGTTTGCTCATGAAATGCGGACGGTTTTTGCGTTTGCCGATTTCCTTCTTCGACCCTTCTGTCTGCTCTGTTCGTCCCGGTTGGATGTCTCGTCAGCCACTCATAGCCTGCTGTCGTCCTTCGTCCAGGCTGGTTTTTGCGATTACACAGTAGGCGATGCTATTATTCCGCGAGGGGAGCAGATGGCTAGACAGGCGACAACACGATAGGGCAGAAGAGGAGCAGAGGGTCACATAGCAGCAGACAGAGGCAATGCGAAGAGTGAGTGAGAGCGAGAGGATGCGGATGAATACAGTCAGCTAGTCGAGACGAGACAAGACACGGACAGACGGACAGACAGGCAGACAGACAGCTAGGATGAGACACAGCAGTGACCACATTGACATCAACAGCGAAGAGGCTCGCGCGTGCACGAACGGCAGTTCTCCCAATCCTGGTGTACAGATTGGCATTACCATACCCTATCCAACCAACGACAGTGCTAGGTGTTGGCGATGCAATGGCTGCCATACCTAATCTCATAGCATCGTAATAGCCCAACACTAGCCCTGAGAACTGCATGTTGAGGGACGCAGAGCACTGAATGAGGGCCGCTCCAGTAGTGTGGTGCAGTGCGGTGTGGGTTGAGATGGGATGGCTGGGTCGGGTTGGTCTGCATCTGCATCTGCACGATATCTACAGAAGGATTACCGCTACTGTATACGCATATTTGTTCTCCACGTAGCACATGACATGCTGCTGTCCCACGTCGGCCACTGTCTGACCGCAGTAGAGAGCCGAGTAGGGCTAGGAGGTGAAGGCTGGTGGTCATTCGCCATACTACTGCTAGGGCAGATTAATGATGGACCGAATGAGCATCCAGATCATCGCCTTGGCTGCTGTCTCTTAATCGTCCAAGACAGCTGATAGGCTTCAACCAGCAGCCAACAATCACCTCGCAAAGCTGCCTCCTCGCAGAGGCTCGGCGCAGAATTCAAGCAGATCAGGACCCATGCCACAGACGTTCATCACCAAGCTCAGCCAATGGTAAGCGATGGCAACGCTTTGCCGTGCTCCACGGCGCATGCAGGGGTACCAACTCCTTCACTCCTAATCCCAGACGCACCGCGCCGCTCGGGTCACCACCAATGGTAAGTAATTACTGTAACAGCAGGCGATATCATGGGTGGGAGGCAGATGTAGGTTCATCTAGAATTGGCCAAGGCAGGAAGAGATTTCATCGTCAGGGGCGATGAACGAAACCGTGTTTCACCAGCCTGGCCCAGCGTTGTCAAGACGTGCCTCGCGTGTGTTGTGCTGCGCAATACAATTTCGAAAGATGCTGTCACTTGTCTCGCCATGGAACAACGCCGTTTCTGCGCAGAGGTGCCTCAACCAGGCAGGCTTCGTTACGTTCGCCTGCTCTGACACGGCGCTGCAGTTGAAAAAGGCAGACGGGCCTGGCCCGGTCATGCTGCATTGTTTCTATTGTCTTTGGTCCCGACCCCAACTCCTGACAAAGCCGGAGAGCGACTGTGACGCGTCTCGCATCGGGGACAGGGTGACAGATGAGAAGGGCGCTAAAGGGGTCCCGTTCCGGCGAATTGCGGCGCTAGCCAGCCAYGAGACTCTGSATTCGCCGGCKGTCAGATACACACTGCTCGTGGATTCTGGTATCG
>LSHF01000101.1:0-92630 GCA_001660795.1 Leptoxyphium fumago
CTTTATATATAGTAGATAGAATATATAAACCATAACTTTGTAACTCTATAGCTAAAAAAATCGACACTAAGTCTGCAGAACTCATTAAGAAAACTGCACCTGTTATGATAAATACTATAACTAATGAGTATTCTATTATATTAAATTGTTCTGAGTGTTTACTAATTATAGATTCATTGTAGTATGTATCTGATCTTATAATATTTTTTAATCCTCCAGATATGTTTATGTCTGCNTATTCTAGGATAAAAGCACTTAAGTGTAAGCAACTGCTGCACTTANTTAAATAAAATAAAAATATTAAATTGTTTTGTGNTTNAAAAAACAACTTAAACATTCAWAAATAAATCCACCTGCCAATCCATCCACGTCTGGGCCCTTCACCCACTCCCACTTTCTGCCCCAATCGGATCATCAACCATCCGCATTGCTGGAGAACCGTTTCATCACAGCCCAGCCCGGACCAGACCAGACCAGACCAGACCATATCATATTCATACCAGAGCATTGCAGACTTTGATCGAGTGGATACTGCTCACCTAGGTAAGTGTGTGTGTGTGCGTGTTNTTTTTTTTTTTCATAGCTCTATGCATACACACCCACCAAGAAAGGGCCGAGATCCGGCGCTGGAGAGATGGCGACAATAGCATCGTGGCCAGCACCATCACCGCGGCCATCATCGTCATCATCGCGGACTGGAGATTCCTCCCTGGCCTAGCGCACGCAGTCGTATCCACTCAGCGACGCATTCCCCATTTCGTCCTCCCACGTTCCCCAGACATTTGTTCGTGGGGAGAAGTGGAGACTGGCTGGCTGGCTGCGTACTGTACCGTACCGTACTGTACAGCACAGCGCCGAGCATGCGTCCTTGACAAGAACAAGAACAGAATGTGCAGTCTTGCAGACCGAGAGTCTGGGCGAGTGGAAATGATCGTCGCGATATGCACGCATCATCTGCGTCCCTTCGCATCATTCTACCGCAATCACCTGCATTGCCTCTGGCACCACCTGCGTCAATCCGCTCTCCCTCCTATGGGAATCCCCTCTCGAGCTTCTCCAGATTTGCGACGCAGGCCAACAGAGATCTGGCTGCCTCAGGAAGCAAGACTGGAACAGCAAAGCTCCCAGGGTTCTGCTCTTTATCGGCGGGAAGCCTGAGGAGCTGCCCCCGCCTCCCATCCCATACCGGCTGGGCAGTTCCGCCGCTGTCCCCCGCACTGGTCTGCTCCGCATTCTCTTGCACCCCCACTGGCCTCTGGTGTGGTTCCCAGCTCACTGCGGGCCCTACCTCGCTGCCTCCACTCGCCCTTCCTCTTCACTCTCGCCCGCCTTTGCTCTCTTCCACTTCTCATTCTCAATTCTCCCCCTCAGCCGTCGACATCAACATCGACGCCCTGCACAGCCTCATCCATCGTTCACCATCCTTCATCCGCCGTTCTGCATTCTATCACAGACAACACCTGTTTGCAGTCAATTCGTCCTCCTTCACGCTACTTACTTACTTACCTACTTAGCTGACACCCTGCGTCATTGCTTGCAGCTGTCAAAAACAACGCCCGTCGTACCCGGTGGCGTCTTGGGCTACTTTGTCACCCATCACCCATCACCCAACAACGCCGTCACGGAGTCTCCAGTCACAGTCACACAGTCACAAAGTCGCCTCTCCAGCACGGTATAGGCCAAACGAGAGGTGACAGGCCACGCTGCCTCCACCCAAACACCATCCACGGCACCCAGCATTTGCAGCGCTTGTCGCACAGCGCCGCCGACGCCCGCCGCACTATTCTCCGTTCTCCAGTCTCCAGAATCCAGACTCCAGACTCCACCAGATTCCACTCCACAAACCGTTACACACCGACCCCGTCATAACCACCCAGCCCCACCACCCTCCCACCGCGCCCGCTTCCTACGACATCGGCCTTCTTTTCTAGCTCTCCTTCATTCAATCCGAGTCTCGCTCGCCTCTCGCACATTCGGTCCTGTTGTGCATTGCCACTGCCCCACTGCAATCTCAATCTGCCTGCCATTGCATCGCATTACGCTCGTCGACGTTTGCCGTCCGCGGCTTGCTATCCCATACTGCCCCAGCTTCCGCCGTCCCAAAGGACCAGCCGTCCTGACCCGTCCACCAATCAAGCAACCCTTCAGACGGCACCTATAACATCCCTCTGTCGCCTGTGTGCTGCACCTCTCCTGCGTCTCGTTTTCTCCGCACTACAAATTTCCCCTCGTCTCCTGCAGGCCACACCACACCATTCAATCCTTTCCTCCCACCTTCCACTCGAACCCGCCATACCTAGGGTTTTTCATCCTGCTCCTGCGCAAAGCCACACCTATTCTTGACCTCTCAATCCACAACCCTTGTGCTACATTTCTCTGCAGCTTGACAGCATCTCTGCCTGCCTGCAAGGATCACTGCTCTTGACATCCGTCGAGCCACCCACCACTACCCTTTCTCTTCTTCTGACTCAAAAGAGGTGTGTCTTCCCCTCGGCAAACTCGCTTCTGCATTTCTCGTTTAACCCTGTTCTCGCTCCTTTCTTCTTTTCTTCACACCTTCACTACAAATTTGCAATTGATGTCTGCTCTGCCTTGAATAGCTACATTACTGCCAATGCGAGCCCACTCGATCTGCTTTTGGAACACTGCCATTGCATTCACTTCTCGCCCTTGTCATGCTAACGCCTCTATCTCACAGAACAGGCTGCCGACAATAGCTTTGCAAAGCTATTGAGAGCTGGCTGTGTCGGTGAACCAGCTGCATCACTTGTTCCCAAGCCAGCTCGGTTCAGATCGGCGTTGAAATCTGTGCGCCTCCTTGAGCATTAGCTAAGCGTTCATTGCAACTTCGTCAATCAACAACCAGGTGAGGACTGGCACATAGCGAATGTATCGCGTGCACGAGTTATGACTACCGGTACGTATTGCTTCACCTCGTCTACCCACGAGTAAACACCTGCATTTCGGTTAACCCTAAATTAACCGAGACTTGCTTGTGCTCAACAATAACCTCCATTGTATTGTATACTAATGCCGACAATAGCTGGCCAAGACAATCCCTCGACCTTTCCGCCCTTCGATAACCATTCCGCAACCGCAACCACGTCACAAGATCCAGACAAACACGACTCTCCTTTTGAGCTCAGCCTCGGTGATTTTACCGAGGACCATTGCACCACCGCAATGGCTTCCACGAGCTCACCATTTATAAAGCCTGAGCCTGCAGACTTCGACATGAACCAATTCATGAACTTCAATCACCCTCAACACCAGAACCACAACTCTTACGGTCATAACCAGATGAACATCAACCCACAAAGTCTCTCTCAGAGCTTTGCTCCACAACCAATGACATCCAGCTTCAACATGGGAAATTCCGGTATCGCTGATGATGAGTTGCTTGACCTCCAGATCGATCAGGGTCAACATGGACCTGGTGGATTCGACTTCAACAACCCCCAGCACCAGTTTGTCAACGGCATGCAGATGAACCAACAAAGCAACATGTATTCCCAGACGCCTGACGGTGCACCTATCCAATCCCCATTCACACATGACTTCAACTACGCACAGTTCCGGCCTATGGGCCAACAAGCACAGTTTGGTGGTCATAGTATGCCGCAGCAAACTACAAACTTCCGCAACCACATGCACCACCAGCTGGATCGCAAAATCTCAGCTGACGCCAGGTCACCTGGTACACCACACACACCAGGCATGCAGAACCTACATATACAGGACATGCAGCAAGGTGTACCACAACAGATCCAACGACACAGACACCACAGCTCTATTGGTGGAGGCTGGGAAAGTACTCCAAGCGGTCACAGCTGGAACGAGTCGTCACCATTTAGCTCTCCAGTCGAGAATATGCAGCAACCCCAGATATCGGAAGTCTTGAAATCCAATACTCATCATCACAAGGTCGGCACTTCACTGCCTTCCAAGATGGACGGCGGCCCAGCCTTTCAAACACAGGAAGCCAAGAGAAGGAGGCGACGGGAATCACACAACCTCGTCGAGCGCAGACGTCGCGACAACATCAACGAACGCATTCAGGATCTTGGAAATCTTGTTCCACAGCACCGACTAGAGGACGAGAAAGTGCGCAAGCATCTGCAGACCAACGCTCCCCTATCTCCATCCATCACCAACAGCGGCCTCTCGCCTCCAGCAGCTACTTCCCTTCTTGCAACCTCCGGCGGAAGGCGAGCCACTAGCACTGGCAACATCACGCAGGGTTTGCCTCTTGATGATAAAGAGAAGGGTCCGAACAAGGGTGACATTTTGAATGGCAGTGTTGCCTGGGTAAGGGACCTGATGTGGTACCTTGAATTGAAACTGCGTCAGGAAGAAGAGGTCAAGAACCACATGGCGCAGCTGGGTGCGTTGTGGCCTTTCGATGAATCCGACGAAGAGAAACGCATGCATTTCGAAATCATGGAGATCCTGAACAAGCAGGAACACCAGCACAACGGTACCGCCTTCCCAGGCTACTCCAGAGCGCAGGGTACCGGATTGAGAGTACCTGGTTTTACAAATGTGGCTGGAGATGCCATCAACAGTGATGGCCAGGTCATTGGGGCCAGCAGCGCCAGTAGTAGCAATGACTTCAACAACGGCAGTGCTATGAGTCCTGGTTTTCAACCTGCCAGTAATGGATCTCAGCAACAGCAGCAGCAACAGCAGCAGCAACAGCCACCTTTCTGGGGCAGTGGCGATCTTAAAGAAGAGGACGAGTACTCCATTGAGATGTAGGGCAACTCTTTGCTTGGACCAAGTCCTTTCTAGCCACTCGCTGCCACAATGCAGTCTTGGTTTCTCGACGACGTAACGGCTTCTTTCTTACCTTCAAGCTGCCGGGCTATCCGGCCACATATACACCACCCAAATCGTGTGTTGGGTCTCTTGGGCCACCTGCCCATCTTTCTTGGCCCAAGGCATCAAATCTCAACTCTTGACACGATATCGACATACCCATGATGGATTGCTTGTCTCATGTTTCTTGTTCCTTCAATTCCTAACATCACTGATTGCCTGATTCGATTCTGTTTCCTACACCAATCCACTTGCTCTTGCATCTTTCGGGAAGGAGTCATGGAGATTGGGGCATCCGACTATGCTTCATGTTGCTTCTACTGGCTTGTTCTGCTTCCACATTACCATCATGATACCAAAGAGAGAGAGACACACACACAGATACGATTATGAGATGTTACTGCCAACCACTTCCACTTCTGCTTCTGCTTACTTTTCATTGTGCCAATATGGATCCAAATTTCTGATTTCCTACCCTTGCTCTTCTTGACTACTTGCAGAGCTCGACCTGAGCTGGCTTCACTCCCCCTCGCCGTCTTTTTGAATTTCGGCATCGTAGACGGAGAGGAAGTGTATCACGGCACGCGCGATGGTGAGCAGCCCGACTTGCCGATGGAACCTGTCACTAATGAAGCCCCAGCGTCGGGTCTGCAGTTCGGTTGTATGTAGTTCCTATCTAGATATCGAGGTCTTTTGTCGACCTCTTCATACAGGTTAAATCCCATTCGAAGTGCCTTTCTCTTATTAAGTGATGTCACCGTCCCTGTAGATGATGGAATCCACCCTGTATCCCAATTGTGTGTATAGGCAAACCTCACGTCACCTTGCAGCTGAGCGATGCGCTGCGAACGTGGGCGCAAGGCTGTCTTTGTATGACAAGCAAGCCCCTTCAGTCATGGAATCATCGCGCCAAGCCTACCCGGCGTTGCTTCCACCCGCGTGTCACAGCTGAACCCTAGGTTTGGAAGCATCCCTGCAGCCGTTCGCACTTACACCCCGACCTCGTCACGTCAATACCCTGCCTGCGCATATAATAAGACCCGTCCCAAAACCATCATATCACAACACAGCTCTCCAACCTGCCTTCCATAACTCGCATCCTCACTGTGCTAGCAGTCCTCGTCGCATCGCTTGTCATGAACAGCCTCCTCCAGAAGCTCACCCGACCATTCTCCTCCAGCACTCTGCGCTTCGCGCCCGACCAAGCCGCCGTCAGCATGAACGTCCCTGAGGGTTCGCAGAAGCTCACCGTCGCCGCCGGCTGCTTCTGGGGCGTCGAGCACGCCTACCGCAAGGACTTCGGAAAGAAGGGCCTCCTCGACGCCCGCGTTGGCTACATCGGCGGAGACTCACAGAGCCCCTCATACCAAGCGGTATGCTCGGGTAGGACTGGCCGTACGTTCCGCATTTGCACGCGCGAAGCTTGGAAATCACTTTTCGATCCGAGTAATATAATAAGATGGAAATGCTAACAAGTCCTTTTTCTCTTGCGCAGACGCCGAAGCTCTCCAGGTCGTCTTCGACCCCAAGCAGGTCTCATACCGTGCCCTGATCGAGTACTTCTACAAGATGCACGACCCCACCACCGTCAACAGGCAGGGCCCAGACGTCGGCTCGCAGTACCGCAGCGGCATCTTCTACCACGACGACGAGCAGAAGGCCATCGCCGAGGAGGTCACGCGCAAGGCCAACGATCAGTGGTGGAATGGAAGCATCGCGACACAAGTCTTGCCTGCCGGCCAGTGGTGGGATGCCGAGCAGTACCACCAGCTCTACCTGCACAACAACCCCAGTGGTTACGAGTGCCCCAGCCAGTAAGTTCTCGAAAGAAGTGGTGATTTTTGCATTCGAAAGGTCGGTTACTGACTACGTACTTTGCTTCAGCTTCGTGAGGAAATTCCCTCCACTTCAGTAAAGGAGCCCGTTCTGGACCTGCTGAGCAAAACTGCATGATGTCACGTTTCTGTATATAATGTACCTCTTCATCGAAATCAAGATCTGTTAATAAACTACCCGTTCAATACTGCATTATGTAGTAGTGCAGCGCTCTCGTTATATCAAAGCAACAATTACTCGTTTCTCGACAAGATCTTAGTTGAGAAGAAGCGCACCAACTTCTTGATCGACAGAAACCCCAAATTCTCTCCTTCTCGCAACCAATTGGAATCCTTTCATCATTTTGCCGCTGGGCCAATCACAGTATCCATGTTCGTCAGGACACGATAGCTGCAAATGGAAGTGTCCAAGGCAGAGATGCACCCGGCATCCGTATCACTCGACACCGCTTTTCCCGCACCCGTCGTGTTGTACAAAGCACGTTGTCTCGAGATACGTGGAGCTCGTAAACTGATGGATCGGTCCTGTCTCTGTGCTTGTCACTGCTGGCATAGCCTCTCGCTAGATGACGGGTACAACTTAGTGGGAGAAGTTCTGCTGGCGATGTCGAGACTTGCGCACTCTTGTTTGACCGCGCAGTTTCCGCAAACCCGTCGAATAAGGTTGCGACAGTTGCACTGAACCTCGAACTTGCTCGCTCCTGGATGTATATATGCGAGCGCTGAGGACAAGGAACTCGTATAATGTGCCCCTTGGTGAACGCGATTGACGATGGACGGAACGAGGGGGCGTCACCTCGCCTGTCGATGCCGGCTTCCGATTGAGACACACCAAGCCTCGACATATTGAGACCGTTGATTGAACATGGCCAACAGTCGCGATGTGGTCATCCATCCATCCATCCTGTCGCCTTTGACCAACATACAACCCCTCACTTTGCATTGCTTTGCTGTCCATTGTCGCGTTGCTGCTGCTGTTGCTGCTCTTGCTGCGGTTTGTTGTCCTCCTCTTTGAAGCCTAGGTTTCGCATCGAGTCTGGTGCCATTAGATTTCTCTCCATTCGGCACTTCAGGTATCCCTTGCTCAGCTGTCTGCACTCATCGTCATTGACACCACGGTGGCTGCGCAGACAAGCGAGGTAGCGCTTCATGATAGGTTGGCATTCGGCGTCGTGGTCGAGCGGGAAGGACCCTCTTTCTGGC
Organism: Leptoxyphium fumago; assembly: GCA_001660795.1. NCBI lineage: Eukaryota > Fungi > Ascomycota > Dothideomycetes > Capnodiales > Capnodiaceae > Leptoxyphium > Leptoxyphium fumago. The sequence goes on from LSHF01000101.1 coordinate 7,857, forward strand.
GGCGTCGGCCGTGAGAAGGTCTGTCTCCCGCCTGGGCTACCGAAGGTGGACATTTTGACTGTGTAGATGTTGAGAGGCCGACAGTTGTGATGGAAATTGGTGGTTGCGAAGGTATTGAGTGCGGATGCAGAATGATTAAGGAGGGAGAAGATCACCACCGGCACTGTACTTGAATGCCGCGATGCACGGCCGGATCAGGTCGGCTTTGGACCTCTATTTTATTTTACCTAGGGAATTATTGATTTTATTTATTAACATTATAGAGGAACTTTGCGCCGTCGGCTCTTGATGCAAGTTCAGCATTGGCGGTGGTCAGACAAGACGAACCTTTGACCGTTGCATCCGTCGGCCTATTCAGTACTGTAGATCCAGTCCTGCATAAGCGTGTAGACGGTGTTTTACACCACAGAGTCGTACCGGATCGTCGTGTCAGAGCTACGGCTTCCTTGCCCAGACCCGCGATTCCTTTCCCATCTGCATTGTCTACTCCTCCTACCCTGATTCACCGGTCATATCACTTTCATGTCCTGGCGACATACCGCTTCCGTATCCTACGCTTCCCATATTGCACCGTCCTGTCGCCCTCCACCGCGGACGTCCGCAAATCCTCCAGTTTCTTGACTGAAGTCAGCTGAAACGTGTTACTGCTACTGGACGACTGCTCGAATCACTTTACTGCGCCGCCACGTCGACGAGACCCGCCCGGAGGCTAGCAGACACCTATCATCCGCAGAACCTCGCGCGCCAGCTTTCCTATGGTTACCTGGTCCAGATCGTCTGATCATCCGATTAGACGGCGGAAAGCGCATTCGTCCAAGTCTGATCGGTCTGAAACTGGATCTATCATCGATGTGCCAACAAAGGCAGCTTCAATAGACGCTGCGCCTGCAGCGACAGCACCAGCGCCTCCACCGCCATCGCCGCCCCTCTCGCCGTCGCCTCAAACAGCGACAAACGCGGACGTGCCATCGAGTTGGGACCAGCTCAATGTAAGTCTGCTTTCCACTTGTCATCCTCGCGCATCATCCCTTGCCGTACCCTCTGCCACGCTACTCGGCTTTAATCGCCCCAACTGGCCTTCTGCAGCCTTGTTCTGCAGGTGATTATTACATCAGCCGTGGGTGGAGGACAACGACGTCAGTAATGCTCGTTCGTCTGCGCCCGCAGAGGACAACATCCATTCATTTGTTTCGGCAGATGGAAACGTTCCTTGCGTAGTGGGAAGATCTCCCATATTCAGACAAGGCTCACGCCACCCCCACCGCCAAACGGGCGCATTTGTCGCGAATCAACACTGAAGCGCGGCGATAATGTTCTCCTCATCGTCCAAGAAGAAATCCGTCCGATTCTCTCTTGATCCCAATTCAGACGTTGAACTCACTCCCACCATCACTCCCCCTCAAACACGCGAAACATCGTCGGCAACCGCAGCGACCACCACCGCTCTCAGAGACTCCAACACTAACATGGCTGCTTTTGCTCCGCCCAACCAGGTCTTCCAAGCCTACTCTTTCGCCACTGCTGCCTGGACGGCGCTCCAAGCTGTGCCGTTGCTTCTCTTCCCGAATCTAATCGTCACCATGTGCGGCACGAACTCAAATGACTACAACTCTGCGCAGTACGGTCGGCGCATGACCGATCTGGAGTCCTACCTCTGCCGCTCGCTCGGTCTGACACTGCTGGTCCTGGCGATCATGTGTCTGCTCCTGACGGGAGTCGTCCCCCTCACGAATCGTGACTCGTTCCTGCAAGGATCTGACCAGCAAGCCGCCAGCACGCCTTTGTATTCCTCTGGCTCATCATACTTCTCATCTGCCGCGTCAGATGTCAGTTTCAGCGGCGCGGGTTCCAATGTTGGCAGTATCGGCGGCGAAGGTGACGGCGGTAATGGAAACAACAACAGCAGCAGCACCGTAGCCGATCCTTACGCCTATCCCGTACTGACCGTCACCACTGTCTTCCACGGCCTCATGGGGTTCTATCTCTACACGCGTTTCCAGTCCTTCGGCGGCTTCGCTTTCGCGACTGGCGCATTGTTCAGCAGTTTGTTGTTTTGTTTCGGATTTTGGGCGATATTGTTCGGCAGTGACAAGGGCAAATTCAGTAAGACCACCGGTGCGGATAAAAGGACTAGCGGTTTCCCCTTCGAGAACAAAGAAAGCGCGAGAGAGAAGAAGAGAGAAGCTAGACGAGAGGAAAAGGACGACAAGAAGAGAAGGAGCGCCTTGAGGACCAAGTCAGGTTGATTGACGACTTTCCTGCCCTTTCTGTCATCATTTTCGCGAAATCTTGCATCTTTGTTTTCTATATTTCAGGGTGGCATTCTGGATCAAAAATTGGCAAAAGCTATTGCCGTAAAGCCTCAAAATGGAGGTACGAAATATTACATTGTTCTACACGATTTGAGAATCTTTGCCTCGGGAAGGTGTTAGTTTGGCATCCGTTTTTCAGCCAGGCTCTCGAAAATGCCTCTGAGCTCCATCGCCTCTCTATAGCTCGTCTTCAACCCCCAGCTCCACGCATATCAACAAGCGCACCGACAGCATCGGCCTCGGCTTCCTGTTGTGATTTTGCGGCAGACGACGGCAATGGTGGCAGAGATGACCCGCCGCCCGCCTTCTGCGGTGTGTTCTGCACGCTCTTCATCCTCTCTCGTTCCTCATACTCCTTCATCCTGCTGGCCAGCCAGTTGTCGTAAGGGTTCCCCTCTCCCTCAAACCCACCAGAGTTCCCAGTGGGTGGTGGCGAAGGGGACGTATCCTTGCCTTGTCGCCCGCCCGCTTCTGACATGTGTACGTCTTCCGCACCATGGGGAAACCCACCAGCGTTCCCCTGGCTGCTGCCGTTATTGTTACTGTCATTATTATGATTACTGTGATGATTGCTGTTGTTGTCGTCGTTGCTGCTGTTTTCAATTTTCCTCTTCCTCTTGCCTTCGTGCTTGGTGAGTGCCGTACGATCATCCCTCTGCAGTGCCCAGGCCGGTACGTCTCCCTGCCAGGCATAGTCCCTCGTGTGCGGTACATCAGAATGCATCGCTTCTACCACTTCGGTCCCCACGGCCGACAACAGGCCATCTGTTTGCGCCCTGGCCAGTTCAGACTCCATGTAGGCATCGAACAGCACCTCCTTCTGCTCAAATTCGTGTCTTTTCACCCGTTCTAGCTCGTCACACTCTCTCTTAAGCTGCTCGCTCTCTTGCAGTGCCCAGTGCACCTGACGACGGAGCAGGCGCATAAGCTGGTCCGCCGTGATGCCGTTTTCAAACGAGCTGAATTTGATATCTGAAGGGTAGTGGATCATGAATCCCGGCTGGCCGGTGATGGGGTGGCATGCGGGTAGATAGGTAATGTTGTCGTTGGCGGGTGAAGGATCGATTTCTTCACCCTCGGAATCCAGCTCGGGCACGTACGTCCATGCCGCACTGCCGCCACTGATCGTCGGGATCGTATTCGCATCGCTTGCGCCCGAGGGCTGTTTTGAGTGACCGTTCGACAGCTTCAGTTTGAACGACTTCTTAGGAGGTTCTGATGGAAGTAGATTACCAAGCATCTCAGGCTCGTGAACGGTTCGCATGTGTTTTGTGAGCGCATCAGATCGTGTGAACGCCTTGTCGCATTCTGATCGCAAATCGAAGTCAGCGTTGTTGTCCTCTCCTTCTTCATACAAGCCCACCCCAACATATCTGTGAGTCGGCTCCAACCCCCTGACATCTCGTACTCACCTGGTAAAGCACAGTAGAAAGGCTTTTCTTTGGTATGGCTCCTCATGTGAGCCTTGAGCGCGTATCCGCTTGGATGGGTGCTCGTTTTCCTCTGACACTCGCCCCATTCGCAGACGAACTTGGTCTTCTTGGGCACGCCGGTGGGACAGTGCACGCCTTGGACATGCGCGACCAGCTCGTCATTGTTCTTCCCCTCGCCGAAGTCGCAGTCGCGCCAGAGACATGCCGTCTGTGCCTCCTCGTGTAGAGCGTGCTCGTCGTACTGCGGCGACCCAGGACACGAAGACCATCCGTCTTCCGACAGCGACACGTCGTCTTCAATCTCTGCCAGCGACTCTTGTCCCACCCGCTCTGCGCTGCTCAGGTTCAATTGCGAAGGGCCCGTCTTGCGCCGCTTCGATGCCGGTGCCGTGCCGTATTCGCCGTCCGCGTGAGTGGTATGCGCCGTTCGTTCGTCGTACTCGTCAACAGACGCTACGCTCGACAAGTCCGATGACCCGGGCGAGTCTGCCATTATTCAAGTCTTGTTGTTTCACGTTTATTGCGCTCTATGGTTTCTCAACACTTCAATGGCCTGGTTTATGCGATGCTCCAGTGTAGCAGAGGGTGATGCTTATTGGTCATTAGAAGGAAGAAAGACAATATGTGGGAGGGATTGAGCAGCTGTTTCACAATCAGCGCTGTTTCCGATCCATCCCCGGCTTGACAAACACGAGGCATATGCCGAAGTTGCTTGTGCACGGACCATAATCGCATATGCTTTCTTCGACAATTAGATTGCTTCACATTCTCACTGAACACCTTTTCTAGACAAAAGTTCATTGTCACGAGAGCACATTTTGTCCCCAGTCGAGGACTGAGTCTTAATGTCAGGGTGACTCGCAACTTCATGGCTGATATAATCCCTTCATTCAGTTCACCACCACTGCTATACACCTTGAAGGAACAGCGCAACTAACCGACATTGGCTGCGTATTACCAGACGTAAGAATCGTCTGGAGTCACTCGATGCGACTCCATCGGCTAGCAGTAGACGTCTCTGCCAATAAACAACCACATTTCGTGATTGGATGCTCTATCGATTCTGCGGCTTTCCAAAGCCAAGTTCAGACATATCATCCAAATCCAGACCATAGACACTGACAATGGAAGTCTTACTGCAAAGCGCATTGTGCAGCAGAATGCAAGGATCCCTTGGACGTGGAATCCGTCTTAATGATAGCAGACAGGAACATTGTCAGAAATTGCCTCGCTTTTGACTAGACATTATTCCCTGTAGCAGGACCATATAACTAGCTTATATTTGAGATGCATGTAAGGTTTGGGTCATCATTTGAATACTGCCCTACAACGTGATGGATTCTGATATTACATTAAAGGCTATGCACAGTGAACGTTACACGACAATCATAGCTGACATTTAGCATGCATCATGACCTCACATTGCCCCCAGAAACCATGACCCAAGGACTCTGGCCAACATTCATATGGCACTGTGTGGATTGAACCCTCACAGTGTAGGGCTTTGCTTCAGTCGGAGCACGATCCGTATCTTTGTGGGCTCTTGGATTGGCTTTAATCTGCATATGTTGCAACAGATCGCTACGACAACTGCTTGAGAGAACAGTGCTTCTGGATATGTTCCAATGTCGAAGACCCCATTTCCAGAGTACCCATGCAAGCATGACACAGAAATCAACGAGACCCTACAGATCGTAGGGTCTGCAAGCGGCCGCGTGCCTGACACAGCCAAGACAGCCTAACTCTTCCACATCTCTCTCGACTTCTCAGAAATTGAAACAATCGCCACTGACATACGACAACTACGCTCGTACCGACAATAAAGAAATCGATAATGTCTAAATTATGCCCTAGATACGCACCATTACACCTTTAGAGCATCTTCTTCGATCACGGAAGGAAAATTACCATCCGATGACACATAATATCACTCTAGAAAGCACAAAGAGTTCTCAAACAGCTTCTTCTTGTTGGTGGCTAGACTATGCGAGCCGAGTCAGATACCACATACGTTCAGAGCCGAGGTGTCACCCTTGCGCCATCTAAATGCCAAGAAGAGCCACTGTATCATCTCTGGTGAGTTTAAGTTTGTTACAACGGAACTTGATCTGCAAATTCTTCTACAGTACCTGCCACAAGCGTCTCAGGTGTTACGGATTGTCGAAGCTGCTATGCACGTTTGCTGAGAGCTGCAGATGATATCCTTCGTACAGCTCAAGAGCCATCTGGAACTCCAGACAAGTAATTTCAGATTGCCTAAAAGCACCGCATATACCTTTCCATGACTTGAACCATTTGTGCCCCTTCAAGTACCAATGCTGAAGATGAAATGCCAGACTTGCGTGGCTGAGTTGTACTGCAAAAGTTCTTCGGATTCAATTTTCAACTCTATGCTGAGATTCAATATAGAATTTCAAACACGATTCTGATGCCCTGTGAAACTGCCGAGGTTGGACTTACCAAAAACGATTGCTATCTCAGAGGATGCTGTGTGTTACGGATCGACAAGCGTGCTGGGCACGTTAATACGACACTTGGAAAGAGAGCACTGTATCTGAGCTTGTATATGCTGGACTGATTGTGTTATTTCACAGTGCATATCAGACCCTGCAGGCTCCTCATCGTAGATGGCGCATGTGTTGGGCATACAGTACTTCATGACTCCGAAGCTACGTCACTAGCTGGTGCAATGGAAGATCTGATATTCATGCCCCGTGTGTCGTTTTATGATGAGTTCATCGGTTGCCCAGGACCAAGAGAGCATATGTACCAAATGAGTAGAGCTGGGGCTAAAGAGTGGCCAACTGTAAATTACACGTTTACCTACCGAGATGCAGGAAGAGGCTCTGCTGGCCGGCAGGTACTTGCTAAAGTCCCAACCAAGACTTGGTCGGCAGCATCACCGATTATGCTTATACACTGTGGACAATATCATATCATCGATATTACAGTATCCAGCGACCTATATGGACTGAATACCTACCAAGTCATCTTGTGGTAAATGGTGAAGCAGTAGTTGGAGGTCATAAGAGAGCAAGACGGATCGGGTCGGAAAGGGTCGGTGCGAACCGCGGGGTCGCCTTGCCCTGCCAAGACGCGGGTGGAGGCTCATCGCAAATGGAAACAGAGCAGAGCAGGACAGCCCACCATAGCACCTCAAGACACTCCACTCTACAGTTATTACACCTCCTGGATACCAAAGAAGCTAACAGACTACTTCACTAGGCCTCTGTGGATGCACTAGAGGCCGCCTGACGCTGAAGATCCCTCATTCACTTCCACTAGATCACCCTGTCGCAAGCAACCCTGGCCATATCAGCTATATATCTCCAGCCCGATCCTAGACCCTACATCACGAGACCATTCAACTATAACCGCGCCTTATGAGATAGTCGAAACTTCACTGTCATGTCATCCAGTAGCCAGGCTCCAGAGTCCTGGATCAGCGCCTTCTGCAGTCTGGTTGGACACGAGTACTTCGCCGAGGTTAGCGAGGACTTCATCGAGGATGATTTCAACCTCACTGGCCTGCAGAGTCAGGTGCCGATGTACAAGGAAGCTTTGGAGATGATTCTCGATGTCGAGCCAGAAGACATTAGTGAGGATGAGGATGAGGACGAGGACGAAGATGAGGACGACTTTGAGGACGGCCTCATGGATGCTGGTGCTGGGGCAGATGGCCGTAGTTACAGACGCGAGGAACGACGGCATCTCCGGATGGCTAGTGACCTGAGCGTGATTGAGTCTTCGGCAGAGATGCTATACGGTCTCATTCACCAACGCTTCATCACCAGTCGTGCCGGAATTCAACAGATGGCGGAGAAATACGACATGGGGCACTTTGGTCATTGCCCGCGCACCTTTTGCGATGGATCTAAGGTCGTGCCAGTCGGCTGCTCTGATATACCCGGCATTGATACTGTCAAGCTGTTCTGTCCTAGCTGCCTTGACGTGTATGTGCCACCAAACTCCCGCTTCCAAACCGTCGACGGTGCTTTCTTCGGAACGACCTTCGGCTGCCTCTTTTTCATGACTTTCCCAGAGCTCGATGTGCGTGGCAGTATGCCGAGGCCATCAACATCTTCATCGTCACACCGCGGCGCGTCACCGCTAGGGCCATCCGCGTCGAAACAGTCTCAAAGCTCAAGCTTAAGCTCACAACATCCACCCATACCTCCACCTCCACTTGGCGCTGCTTCAGGCCACCAAGTCGCGGCAGATGTGCTTCCTCCCCAACCAGATACCATCAATGGTATTGCGACACGCAACCTCGCGCCGGGTCTGGGTAAGGGCAATATCTACGAGCCGCGTATCTATGGATTCAGAGTGAGCGAGATGGCTAAGACAGGCCCGAGGATGAAATGGTTACGATCACGACCGACAGATGTGAACGAAGTAGACGAGGCAGCTGCATGGGAAGCACGGCAGAGGCAAAAACAGCAGGAATCTTCACATACCAGTGGGAGAGAAACAAACATGGAAGATGACGAGGGCACCGCTGTTGTCGGAGACACAGAAATGGGCGAAGGGAGTCAACAAATCGGCACTGCAAAGGAGGAGGTTGAAGGCAACGAGGAGGATGACGAGCAGGTTGTTTCGGGTACAGACAAGCAATTTGCTGGTAGTTTTGGCGGGATGGTGAACGGTGTCATTGGGGGAGCAGGGGGTAGCAGCCAAGGGATGCAAGCAATGAGCGTAAGGGAAGAAGGGTAGGCAGGCTTCCTCCAGCGCTGGCCGAGGTTGTGGTCGTCACGATCTCTTCGCCGCTCTGACAGGACGGCTAGCAATAGCTGTGGCGAGCGACGAATAGGCTACGGGTGCGGATGTGGAGGGTGTTTCTAGAGACTGTTCCGTCTATCGAAGAGACCACACTCTGATAAAGACAAAGAGTGAATGTCATCCCGTTCGACAGAGGCTGTCGTTCTTTTCTGATGATTTTGGCACAGCGAGTTTTAGCGTAATGAGCTTCATAATCCAATGTTTGCGATGATGTGTCTTCGTGTGAAGAATCCATGGTTTGTCGAGTGTTTCCCTTTATCTCGCTGAGGAAGGCATGCAATACTTGTCGCCCTCCTGTCTACTTCTCCTCTACCTCCCTCCAACACACATACGCCTCATATGACAGATGTTCGACCTACAGCTGTGAACCTCATTTCCAATTTAGGGCTACTTGACCCAAGCAGTTCCTGCGTCTTGCGGCAGACAGTCATACGCTGGACAATACAGTGCCGCCGTAGCTCTTCGCCTCGTCGCACGGCAATGACAACAAAGCAACGCCGTCCATAAGAATGGCGGCAGACTAAGACGATAAAGGTACCTGTCTACCGCCTGGAACAGACACAACCACAGGCTCTACCACAATCTACCTCTGTAGCCGAACTGAAGCCCAGCCACAGACAACTTCTCCTCCAGAATAGACGTACAGTACCATGGATGAGATTGGGGAAATTATAAGATCGTGCCCCATTTCTTGCTCCAACACATCGAAGGCTTTGCAGAGGTCGGTCGGCACACGCATGGCAGCTTGCACAGAGAGCCCATAAGTCCAATTTTTCTCCCGAATAGCAACACTTTGCAGCTCTTAACAAATGTGAAGCAGGATCAACCCGGGAACTCAAACCAATGCGGAGGTTGGTCCGCTCGATGTATTTGTCCGCAATATGTCAAGTCTTCTGATATTACACCAGAGGTTTTCCGTTTCCAAACCATGTCCACAACGCTACCACTTGTTCTGGAATAGCCTCTTTAATGCCTTGAAGGGAACAGAGTGTGCTCTTCAACTCGACGCCGACCGCTGCGCTTGCTTTACCTGCAGTGATGACATACTAGGCTACGCAAAACTCTCGATGATCAGACCGCTGGCTTAGAGCTGGTGGTGGTTGACATGCGGTGTTATACTGGATGTAAAATACAAGGCGCTATTGCCTGTCACGTTTGGGAAGCGGCCGCATCATCGAAGCAAGCCACGATTGAAGCATTATATGATCGCAATCAAGCAGCGAGTCCAAAACAGTTCCATCGCCAGGAATTTACAAATTGGGCTCAACCTTTCGCATGCTCAAGAATCTAATTCATGACGTTCTATCTAAGATGGGTGGCCATCGGTATAAACTCGGTGATATACGCGCCCTTCAAACGGAGGATGCTGCTTGCCGTGCGTGGACACTTAAGCGCGCGCTTACAGTTTGACGAAAAGGCTGCCAGTCCTCTGAACTCCTCGACGTTGTCAGTGAGTGATCACCACAAAAGCTGAAGTGCCTATCGAAGTACATGAAACGAGCTACTACCGCTGTGGTCTTCGTTCACTACCACCTGGCTGGCGTTTTATCATAATGTGCATCCAGCCGCAGATACTGCGCCGCATAGGCGCAGGTACGGCAAGAGAGCCAATAATAGCTAGCATGCACATGTCCCTTCTCGACAGCGTCTATTGCGCAGACAACGCTGTATACAGTCACTCCACTCTCATGGACCAACGTGGAGGCCTCCCAGGTTGAGATATCAAGCTATAGATGCGATGGAGGCCTTGTGTAAAACATCTTTATTCTTCCTTGACACGGCCTGCTTATGCACCATGCAGCCTTGAGGCTTACTATTATTCGATGTTTTGAATTCTTTCCAAGCAGATGACCAAAGCGATCTGGCAGGCCCGCAACAATGTCTCTTCCATCACACCCCTTCGCATCTTACAATGTCGGCATTATATGCGCTCTGGCAATCGAAAAAGCTTCAGTCGAGGCGGTGCTGGATGCAGAACATGCAAGTCCGGGCAAGATGCCTGGGGACGACAACAGCTATACATTCGGCCGGATCGGCGAGCATCACGTAGTCATCGCATGCCTCCCGAGCGGTGTTATGGGCAAAGTCTCAGCAACGGCTGTAGCCAAAGACATGATGCATAGCTTTCAGATCAAGGCTGGCTTCATGGTCGGCATTGGCGGAGGTGTATGGAGCAAGAAGAACGATGTCCGGCTAGGAGATGTAGTTGTCAGTCAGCCTACGGGGATGCATGGTGGAGTAGTACAGTGGGACTTTGGCAAGATGGAAAAGGAAGGCGTATTTGTACGGATGGGCACACTGAACAAGCCTCCGAGGCCACTATTGAATGCAGTGCAGGCTCTTAGAGCCATTCATATACGGAAAGATAGTGAAGTGGCACAGCATCTCGCCACAATGTGGCAAAACAATCCTAAGATGGCGAAGACATCCAGGTCTCCAGGACGGGAGCACGACAATCTCTATCAGGCCGACTACTCTCATCCCTTCGGAGATGACTGCAACAACTGCGATCGGTCGAAGCTTGTATTGGATCGCCCTGTCCGAGACAGCGACATGCCAGAGATTCACTATGGGAACATTGCGTCTGGCGATGAGGTAGTGAAAGACGGCCCGACGCGAGACCGCATTGCGCGAAAAGAAAATGTGATATGCTTTGAGATGGAAGCGGCCGGGTTGATGGATACGTTCCCATGTATTGTGATCCGAGGCGTGTGTGATTATGCCGACTCCCATAAGAACAAGCAGTGGCAGCCATACGCGGCGGCAACGGCAGCCTGCTATTGCAAAGAGCTCTTGAGCGTAGTAGACAAGGTGGAAGTTGCAAAATTAGGTCAAGCAAGTGAGTAACCGTCATCGATCGAGTATCTGCATTGCTACTTACTGTACTTTTGCATTCATAACAAGCATGTTAACCGCAAATTTTGTCATGCGCTTTTTGAGGCTGATGCATTGTAGGTCAAAAGAGCATTCCATTCGCACGTAACAGGCACTTCGTAGGCCGAGAAAAAGATCTCGAAACTTTGGAACAGAAGCTATTCGTGAAGCAAGACTGCCAGAAGATGGCGGTGGTTGGTCTAGGAGGCATTGGCAAGACGCAGGTGGCGCTTCGCTTTACGTACTCAGTTCTGGAAAATCACCCGGACTTCTCTGTCTTTTGGGTTCCTGCTGTGAGCGTCGAAGCCTTCGAACAAGGCTACCTAGAGATTGCAAGGAAACTCAATATACAAGTCGACGTCGACAGAAAAGAGGACGTGAAAGAATTGGTCAAGCGACAACTTTCCGAAACCACCTCTGGCAAATGGCTGCTGGTGGTCGACAACGCAGACGATGCAGAGATTCTCAATGGCAAGGACGGTGAGGGCGGTTTGCAAGAATACTTACCCTCCAGCGACTTAGGCTTGACATTATTCACCACACGATCTCGTGAAATCGCGCATTCGCTTGCCCGGAACGATATAGTGAGATTGGAGAGGACCAGCCACTCTGAGGCTTTGGGGATCTTGAAGCAGGCACTAGATGACCAGGAACTGCTTCGCGACGAAGCCACCATTGTTGAACTCTTAGAGCACCTCGACTACCTCCCGCTTGCCATAACTCAAGCGGCAGCCTTCATCAATTGCAACAGCACGACTATCTCGGAATATCTGAGCGCTATCAGAGGTACCGAAGAAAGTTTGGTATACATCATGAGCAAAGAGATGGGGGACGACTACCGGTATAAAAACTCCAAAAATGCAGTGGCGATGACATGGCTTGTTTCTTTTGAACAGATAAGCCGGCAGGACGAAGACGCAGCTAAACTGCTCCAATACATGTCCTGCATCGAGTGGAAGGCGATTCCGCACTCCATTCTCCCGCCAGTGGAGCCTGGACCGCGTATGATGGATGTGGTTGGCACACTCCGCGCCTATTCGTTTGTTACTCAGAGACGATACGAAAAAGTGTACGACATGCACCGACTGGTTCACCTAGCTGCAAGGGTCTGGGTTCGCAAGAACGGGCTGATGGTTAGCATGCAAGGCGACGTGTTACGCCGTCTCTCCAAGATCTTTCCGTCAGAGCGCTTCGAGAATCGAGATATTTGGCGACAGTACATACCGCATGCCGCTCGCATAAAAATAACTGAACAAGGCCAACACATCGAGCTTAGAGCGGTGCTCTGTCTCAATGTTGGAGTTTGTTTGCGTGCTGATGGGAGGATAGGAGATGCGGTGCTTTGGCTTGAAGAATCCAATGACTTGAGGAATAATCTTGAGGAAGACGACTTCGATTTACTGTCGACACAGCATGAATTGGCCGGAGCATACCTGGCAGACGGACAAGTAAACAGAGCTATACAGCTGCTGGAGCATGTGATGGCGGTGAAGGATCAAGTACTGACAGCGGACGAGCGAGTAACGATCGAATTCCTCCATGACCGACTAGCGACACAGCATGTACTTGCAGGAGCATACCAATCAAATGGCCAAGTGAAGGAGGCGGTGCAGCTGCTGGTGTACGTGGTTACAATTCGAGAGCGCTTACTAGGAGAGGAAAATCCCTCACGGCTCGCATCGCAGTCTGCGTTAGCCGGAGCCTACCTGGCAAATGGACAAGTGCTGAAGGCGACCCAGTTACTAGAACGCGTGATTTCGATCCAGGAGCGAATACTAGGAGAGGGTCATCCCTCTCAACTATCATCACAGTACAAACTTGCTGGAGCATATCAAGCTAACGGCCAGGTTGAAAAGGCAATACAGCTGTTAGAACATATAGTCGCAATCCAGGCGCAAATACTATCAGAAAGCCATCCCTCAAGGCTGGCGTCGCAGCATGCACTTGCCGAGGGATACTTGGCAAACGGACGGGTTGAGGAGGCGACACAGCTACTAGAACATGTAGTAGGAATAGGGAGGCAACAGCTAGCGAAGGATCATCCCGAACAACTTACTTCACAGCACGTACTTGGTCGGGCATACCTAGCCAACGGACAAGTCAAGGCGGCGATACGGATACTGGAGCATGTAGTATTACATCGGGAGCGAGTGTTATCAGAAGGCAATGCTGACCGCCTGATGTCGCGATACAGACTGGCTGAAGCATTCCTAGCAGATGGGCAGGTAAGGGAGTCGGTGACATTACTAGAATCTATCTTGGCAGAGGAGCGAGTGTTGGCGGCAGACCATTCCTTGCGACTATTGTCGCAGAATAAACTCGCAGGGGCCTACTTAGCTAATGGGCAGAGACAGGAGGCTGTAGATCTACTGGAATACATAGTAGCGACGGAGGAGCGAGTGCTAATGCTAGCAGAAGACCACCCTGGTCGGCTAAACTCGCAGTCTAAACTTGCCGCAGCATACGTAGGCAATGATCAGCTCAAAGAGGCAGTGTCACTAATGGAAAAAGTAGTAGCAATCCACAAGCGAGTACTTCCAGAAGACGATTCCGAACGACTGGTATCGCAAGATGCCCTTGCTTGGGTATATCAATTGTGCGAAGAAGAGGATGAAAGGAACACTCGAGAGCCAGCCAAGCTGGAACTGGATGAGACCGCAACTGTCAACACAGAGAAATCCGCCGAATCTGAGCAAGCAGAGTCACTCGAACAGCCGAGAAGCGAGATGGCCATTAAAAGTGCAGTGCAGCAAGGAGGTGTTGTGGTTGAGAAAAGGAACGGTAGAGGCTCGAAATTGTGGCATAGATTGAAGAAGAGAATGAGGTAGTCGTATGCAATACACGACACCAGCCCTAATGTCCACCAATGTGGGTTTTCTTGTTGCTAGTCAAGGTTCTAACTGTTTGAACCTGGACCAAAATCGCACTTTGTAAGGGCTCCGTTCAGCGACTATAATAGCGGGAGTGGGAGCGACATCATGAAGGCTGAGGCGAGAGTGCTGACCTAAACAGTACTACTGACTGACGCCGGGGCCAAGATTGATGTTGTCCAGCCGCCATGTACCGCCACTGCATACATATGCATGCATGTATGCAAGCGCCAGATGATTTAGGCGTGGCACAGTCTTCTTGGATTAGAGTATATAAGTTCGCATGGTGTCGTCGCTCGTGCTCGGGCGTTAGCTGCGCTTGCTCTCACCGGTCGGTCGCTCGCTTTGGAGTCACAGTGATCAGCACCCATATTTTATCATCTGGCCGCCGTTTAGCTTGATACCTTATCTTGCTGATGTGATTTTGTGTCGCATCTGCTACGATTATAGAAAGCGTTGCCTTTGTCTATCCAGTCTGCCTATTGTCGCGATCGCTCGCATTGTTGAGATCCACCCCACCATTACCGGATTTTGCAGGCCACCCCGCAATCGCCCTTTGTTTGGACGAGATAAGGCCACAGACGCAGATACAAGCGTCTCAGCTCAAACCAGACTCTCGACAACGTTGCTTGTCGTCTTTGTAGTGGCCCGCGAACAATGTCGTACTACGGCCGGGACGAGTGGGAGGGCACCTTCACGGCTCATCCGGTACCTCCACCGCCGGTACCGTCGGCACCACCGCCACGTAACGCACATGTCCGGCCGTCTGCGTATCATGGACACAGCTCAAGGGACTTTCGTCGAAGCTCTCAGCTCCTGGAACCTGAGACTGGCTACGGTTACGGTTACGGTGGAGGTACCTCTCTCCACCGCACCCGTTCTCAAGGGCATTCGCCTGGGCCTATAATCAATGTGTTCAATGACGTGAACCAGGAGGCCAATCAGCGAGGCGCCGAAAGCCGCCCTTCTGCTACCGCGTACCCTTCATACGCCCCTCCAGGCGCATGGCCGACGGCTGTGCCTGCTACTGCACCCGCCAATGCTGCTCCAGCACCGGCCGCCGCGCCTGCTCAGGCTACTGCGACGTTCATTGATCGCCGCTCGCGGTCGAGACACAGGCGACGCTCTTCGTCTTCCAGCGCGTCGTCGCATTCGCATGGACACCGCCACAGTCATGGACACGGATACGCTTCTCGAGGACGGAACATGTTCGAGCAGGAGGTCGCAGCCGAGTTGATGGCTCACAAGATGGCCGCGCTAACCGTCGAGAATGAGCGACTGCGATCTCACTCTCGTGGGAGACCCCCACCAGAAATCGATGAGAACGCTCAGTTTGCCAAGTGGGAGGTCGATAGGTACAAGGCAGATGCCCGCGCTCAGGAGCAGAAGAACGCGTGGGAGGCATCGAGATTGAGAAAGGAGATGGAGGATCAGGAGAGACGGACTTTGGAACAGAGAGAGGAAGAACGGATCCGAAATGAGATTAAGATCCGGCAGCTCGAAGATGACCAGAAGAGAGCGGCTGCTGCAGAAGCTGCGAAGAGAGAGCAAGAGCGTTTACTGTCTGAGTACGAGCGCAAGCGACGCGATGCACAGGAGAAGCATGCGGCAGAGGAGAGAGCTCTGAAGGACAGATTGGAGAGAGAGCGTTTGGAGAAAGACGAGAAGGATCGAGCAGCTCGTCAGGCACTGCAAGACCAGATTGCGCGCGAGAAAGCCAAAGAGAAGGCAGAGAGGCAAGCTCTCAAGGAACAGCTTGAACGCGAAGAGCGCGACGCTAAGGAGGAGCAGCGCCGGCAGTGGGAGGCTTATGAGCGCGCCCAGCGTGAGAAGCAAGAAGAGGAACGTAAGCAGTGGGCCGAGTTCGAGCGCAAGCAGAAGGAGAAGGAGGAGAAAGCCAAGCAGGAGGCGAAGGCCCGGCAGGAGGAGATTGACCACGAGATGCGCAAGCGGCTGGAGAAGCAGGGCTACTCGCTCTCCTACATCGACCACATCATTAACGGCGGTGGCAATGCAGATCCAGGCCAGGCATCCTCTTCTCACCATCAGGGTGCGTACCCCCCTGCCTTGTCGCCTCCTCGGACTTCGTTCACCAAGACGACGACCACCACCACCGCCCGTCGTCACTCGTCCAACTCCAGGAGCCGAAGCCGCCACTCGTCCATTGTCGGTGGCGGAGCACTGGAGCCCTGGCAGGGTGGACGCCAGCCGGTCTACGCCAAAATCCACCGTGACTATCTGTCTGTTGACACTTTGCGCTACTACGACATTCCGTACGAGTTTGACCCGGTGAGTTTTGCATCATTTCTTCAACCTGCCCGTGACATTCTTTTGCTTTGTGTTTCGAATCTGGGTATCTGACTGACTGGCTTCCCATAGAATGACACGAACTACATCATCATCCTGCGCGAGATGAGCAAGCACGAGACAGACGTCTTGTTCGAGCACACGGCACGCTTGCGGTCTGGCAAATTGCTGATTGAGGACAAGAAGAAAGAGCCACAGTACGCCTGGTATCGAAAGCGCGATCGCAGCCGCAGTACTGGCAGAAAGGAGATCAAGAAGTTTGGTATTCTTGAGATCTCAAAGTAAGACTAATCGACTGCTGGAGAACGTGTTTGGTTTGTATTGAAAATTATCTTGTTGAAGTTGTGTTGATGGTGATGTTGTTGTTCTTGTTGACGACGACTATGGGTGGCTCATTGCGTCTCTTGTTTTCTCGTCTTCAAGCACTACCGCATAACGATTTTCCTTTTGCGTTGCGTTGCTTTGCTTTTATATTGACGATACATATTTCTAACTTGGAGTTCATTGCTATACACCCCATTTCTGAGATTGCGTGCTATTCCGAGACGTTCGCAACCCCCATGATTCTTGCAAAGTAGAAATGCAGGCATATACTTGGAAATTCGTATTTCTTTTCTCTAGCCGTGATGTTGCTACACAGATGGTGTGCATGGGATGTTGTCTTCTTAGCGTGCATCAATAAGCTCACCACATCAGGTCCAACAGCATTTCTTCGTAAAAAGCCAAGATGTGGCCCTTCTTGTGATAAACGGTGGACTGATTCACCGTTCCACATTCGAGTTGTAGAGAGTCTGTGTATCGTCTGGTCTCAAGTCTATTCTGTGGAGCCTGCTTATGCGAGGGTTCCATCCGAAGCTCAGAACCATTGAATGAGGTTCTTGGCGACTGCTTAAGGCGTGCATAACAGCTGCCTTCGTCCATACTAGACGTGTCGGACGCTGTGGTTATATATGGGGCGTAGAGCCGACGCAGACAGTTCGCGCTCCCCTATGCGTTGCGTACTGCTCATCATGGGTGTGCTGTTGATATCATTTCGAGTACTGTCACGTGGAGAGTGCACTCTCAACACGATGACAAGACGTACAACGAAGGAGATCTCAGAAATAGGTTAATACGCTTATAGTGTCAGGTGCTTAGACGTCAACTTTGCAGGTTCAACATCCTGCTAGTCGTATGTCACAGCTTCATCCTGCTGGAGCGTATCTTGCATCTGGTGGTAGCGACGTCTCGTCCGCGGCAGGTGAAGAGTGGGTCAGCGAAGGGGCATAGCCTGCCCAGTTGGCGAACTGCGCATTGGGCCGTGGGTCGAAGCTGCCCTGCATTGGCGGGCCGTTCGTGCCATCGCTTCCGGGGAAATACGGGTTCGGCTGCTGATGAGTTGGCTGGGCGGGTGTAGTGACGAAACCTCCGTCGCTGGTCTGATAGTACTGGCCGCTGTCTGACGTGGCTGGCGGGAGGGGGCTGTATTGTTGGGAGAATTCCGGAGAAGATCCAATGCTCTGATAGAGGGACTGGACAGCTTGGCTTGGAGATAGAGAGCCATATGTTGGCGTTTGACCGCTAGAGGCCATGGGCATTGCTGGGCTGGGCGAATCCGACATTTGAAAGGGAGATACGTGTTGGGCTGTAGCAGCGTCATCTACCCCATCCAGGTACTGACGTCGGCGGATGAGCTCTTGTTTGATGCGTGATGTTTCGCTTTCAAACCGGGTCTTCCAGCTGAGATAGCCCCATCGACGGCCGAAGCCTTCAAGACAGCTGGCAAACTCTTGAATGGAAGTGATGCTGCGGTCAATGTTGAATCGCAGCACGCTCTCCCCAGCAGGAATTCCAACAGGTGGTGGCACTGGTGCTGACACGCTACTATTCTTGGCTGCAGGAGGCGGTGCCAGTCTGCCATTCAACAGCATATCTAGATTGGTGCTGAGCACATCCAGGAATTGACGTCCGGTCATGTAGACCCTCATCGCGTCGTAGAACGACAAGGCTGCAGCGTATTTGCTGCCTTGACGCATTACTGTCCAGATCAAACTACTGTACTTGATACAGTGCTCGAAAACCAGGGTCTGGGCAAACTTGGCGGTGACAGGCACACGTGGAGAAGGCGACAGAAGGTAGACAAAGGAGTAGAGAAGATCGAGTTCGAAGAAAGTTCTCAATTGTGACGGTGTGGTGGGACTGAGGTTTTCGAACCAAGTATGCATCTCGTTGTATGCATTCCAGATGTATGGATAAGGATCTTCCCACCTGGTACGTCCGGATTGGAAGAGATCACTGTACCACCTTGACTGGATCTTCCGCATGTTTATGAAATCAAAAGCGCGATCTCGTCTTGGCGTCCACGACGATTGCATGGCCCCAGTCTCATAAGATTGTGGTGTAGACGGAACTGATTGTTGCTTAGTGAATGGGATCTTTACTTTTACACTATCGTCCGAGAATGAGAATGCGCGGGATTGGATTATTGATGTTGCACGATCAAGCGCGTAGACACAATAGAAGACCTTCCGTCGGATCTCGAGCTTCGCGCGGGTCATTGGCGCACCCTTCATAGGATCCTGATGTAGGCCCAAGTCGACAGCAGCGCGAGAAGCGGCACCTACCAAATTCCAAGAGTCAAATTGGTGAGGGTCCAGCATAGCATATTCCACAAGCAATATAAGTGCTTGTATGCTGGTGATCGAACCAGGATGTAAGACTTGTTCGGCATATTTGACCGCCTCACACATGTGCCCAACGCCGTCACAATACTTCTGGTCCTGGCGTAATTGTGAGCCCATGGCACTTGTAATGGCGAGAACCATTCGTACTAGGAAATGGTCGACAGGACTGGCAAGACTGGTGTCTGGTGAAAAAACTTTATCAACTGAACCATAGAAGCTTGCCTCCTCGAAAAGTGGCAACAGGGTAAGAACATTGTCCAAATAGCGTTGGATGAGTAGGTTCGCGTCACGACGTGTAGGTAATGGGTGGAAATGATCCAGAATCAGAGGCTCTTTCGCGGATGACCATAAGATCAGACGAGAATACGACATCGCCTGGGTGAAGCCGTAGAAGTCTCTAGCAGTCGCATTGACGGAGAGAAAACCAAAGTCAGAGACTAAATCATCGATAGCGGATGTCTCACGTTGTCTTTGCGCCTTGGTAGTTACTGTGGTAGCAGTCGTTGTCGTGGTAGGGGCAGTGGGTTTGTCTCGAGTCTGAGCAGATGGACGACGAGAAGGATTGTTGGAATCATCCGACGGTAAAGGATCGACGACTGATGGTTTTCTTTGTCGAGCTTCCTCGAGTTTGGCCTCAAGTCTCTGGATTTTCGTCTCCAGGGTGGCGACATAGCTTCGTTCTTTGCCCTTGGCGAATTCCTCGTTGGTGCTTTTACACTCCTCGGCTCGACCGTTTTTCTCACAAGACGTACATGCCTATTCAGTGCATCAGCCAAGGAGATGTCGAGGTAACGGACGACTTAGGCAACCCACTGGTAACTTGCCATCACACTTTATTTTAGCATTGCGGCATCTGGTGCAAGCAGCGACCGGTCGAGACACTTTTAACAACGGCGCGTCGAGGGGCATTATAACCGTCTTCGTCGAAATCTGCTCTGTGAAAGCGAAGGCGACGCATCAGTCTCGTAGCAGTGTTTTGTTGGTCTGGCCTGACGTATGTGTGGTGTGGTAGAGGACGGTGAATGGACAGTGTTGAGCCGGAGCCGCAGCGTTGTGTCGACTTGCAGCGAAATTGTGCAACATACCGGGATGGCAACTTCATGTGTTGCCAACAGTGGGGTCAAAGACAGTGTGGGAGTGCAATCGCATGTAGATGGTGTCGGTGCAGCCGTTGAATTAGTGTGGTGGTGTCCAAGTAGGTACAGTACACTACTTACAGTAGGCGGAGATGAAGTCAATTAGGTAGGCAGGCAGATACCTGACCGATTGATCCGTCGGCGGGGACGGACATCCCGCTCCGGAGCCGCCCACTATGCTCCAGCCACATGCATCTTTCCGCGTGCCGCAACCGGGACGTACCGCACCGCGATGGCTTGGCTGTTTATGCCTCAGTCATGCACACAAGCCACCCGAACTTTCGCCAGAGGCCACCATGGGCGACCTGAACATAGCCGAAGATATCGTGAAGGGTCTTTCCAATTACAATGTCGAGCCTGCCTATATCTTCAAAGCGTAGAAAAAGTGAGGATGGCACCGCCTTGACGACTCACAGAAGCGTACGTGGTCTCCCGCCGTTGCCCTGCCTGTCCCAGGTGCACTCTATATACTTTAAGCCGAAATAAACGTGTGAGGACGTGGCGCAAGGGAACCAACGTCGGCATATGGTTGGAGATCCATCAACCGACCAACCATCCGTTCGTCCGTGAACCACCAACATATCGCATCACACACCAAACAGGGATGGCATTGGACATGATGAGCCCAGGCTCCACCAGGATGCTCTGCATATGGGCAGTCCTCCCGTTGTTTGACATGGGATGGAATTATCGCTGGACCTCACCACACCACACCGCCGTCCGGCCATGGCATGGGCATGGGACAGGATATGCCGACTCGTAAAGTGCGGGTGTAATAATAATGCTTTGTGCTTGTTTGTGCTGTACAGTACTGTACAGTATACGCCTGGGCCTGGGTATGCCTGGGATTATGATTGTGCCACTGCGGCCGCTTGATCGTCATAAGTACCAAGCCATGCTACCCTACTACAGTATGATAGGAGCTATCGTCGCCCTACACGTCGCCCTACACCTCCCCTCGCTAATCGTCGCCCGCATTGAGAGCCGTTAAGGCGCGACTCGTTGCCCAGACACAGACAGCACTGGATTCCGTCCGTGGCGAGACATGCCACCTCTTCATGGCCGAGTGCTGCTCTCTTGGTTTTCCTCTCCGGCTCGGTCCCCATCAGCAGTCGCGTCAAGGCGCAGGTGGTGATCTACCACCGCCCCCCTCACCTCCGGCCTCAGGCACACACCCTCGACCTTATTTTATCAATCTGCCTTACCCATGGCCCACCCGCCTATCAGGAAGCCCCCCGGCCTGAGGCATGAAGCCTCCCGCTCCGCTCCAACAGCTGCCACTTTGGCTTCGCTGTCGCCCTCGGCCTATCCTTCCAATGCTTCTTCTCAGGTCGCGCATACCCTTACAGCTTGTACAAGGTGTCGTTCGGTAAGGTCCATTCAGCCCTTTGTGCTTCTTCCTGCGTCGCATATGGTGGTAGTAAAGCAAGTCTGAGTTTGTCTTATCAATCTATAGCGCAAGACAAGATGCGACCCAGGCCTGCCGAGATGCTCTTCCTGCGTCAAGACGAATTCCGTCTGCGAATACTATGACTCCACCAAGGGTCACAATGTGAATCGAAGTTATGTCGTGCATCTACAGAGAAAGTGTCGCCAACTCGAGCTTGAGCTGGACAGACTGGACAATGACGACTGTCAGGACGATCCGGATGTCCTTATGCGCTCGGCCGCAGTGCGTGTCCATGATGCTCAGGAGTCCAAGTACCTCGGGCCATCCAGCGGTATTGCCATCACTAGGCTCGTCATGCAGCTTGCCAAACAGTTTACCGACTCGAAGAGTATAAAGGATGTAGTTCCAGACGCGCGCGCAAAACATATCAAGGATCTCTATCACCAGGAAGAGGCCAAACCGACTTCCAAAATCTACCCTCTGGTCAGCAACGTGGCTGCAGAGGTTTTACCTGCACGTAGCCTAACCGACTTGCTCGTCAAGCTCTACAAGTTGAAAGTCCAGCCGATGTACCCTGTGCTCCATGAGCCCACACTAGATGAGGACATCAACGTCGTCTTTGACCGTAGCGAATACGCCTCTCCATATCAACACTTCATCACCCGCATGGTCATTGCTATTAGCCTACAGAAGATGAGTACACAGTATGCCGGCTTGGCAGATAGTTATTATCTCGCTGCGTTAAACTATATGGAGCCTGTGGTGAAGCCGATGGATCTGAAGACCCTACAGTGTTTCGCACTCATCGCAGAATACTCGCTACTGACACCCACGCGAACTGCTATCTACTATGTTGTTGGCATCGCTGTCAGGCTGGCCCAGGCGCTAGGCTTCAACGAGGAAAAGACCATCTCACGTCCTGGACCGGATGGGAACATTGACGTTCTGGAGGTCGACATGCGCCGGCGTGTGTTCTGGTGCGTGTGGGTGATGGACTGTGGGCTTGCGCATTCCCTAGGGAGACCCGCAATTCTCGCAACAAGCGACGACCATCTCGATGTCAAATGGTTCGAGACCTGCGATGATCAATACATTACGCGACAAGGCGTTGACCCTTCAGCCCCCAGACCAACATTGAAGAAGTGGATTGCTATCCACTTCTTCAAAATGCGAAGACTACAGCTAGAAATCAGACGGACACTGTATCTCAAAAAGCGAGAGAGGCCGAAGAACGACGAAGACCCTTGGTTCATACAGATGGAAGCCAAGCTGAACGCTTGGAGAGATGCATCGCCCTCTCAGGGTGAAGGGATGGGCCTTGACAAGAAATGGTTTATCGGTCGCTACAACACCATGATAGTCTTCATGTACCGTCCGTCGCCTCAGATACCACGTCCATCCACCAAGGCTGCACTGAAATGTTTCGAGGCTTGCGAGTATAACATGCACCTCCAGCGCGAACAGATCAAGAGCGGCAACATCGACATGACCTGGGTCTTTACCCAAGCTCTATTCATGGCTATCAATACCATGCTCTGGTCTTTGAGCTATGTAGAGGTCAGGCAACGGTATAGCAAGACGAATGTGCTGGAAAATCTACAAGCAGCGATGGACACGATTGGACTCGCCTCTGAGCGCTGGCCAGGTGTAGCTTCTGCAATCCATCTGTACGAGAATCTCATCGTTGCAGTCTTGAAGATCTACGAAAAGGTGGAATGCGATGTGCCTGTGGCGGCTGGTACGCCCTCAGATATCGCTTCACCTTCATTTGCAGATGCCGCCAGGTCGAGAGGCACCAGTCCTGCAACAGCGGCCAGTAGTTCTGTCGCAACACCCGACCAGTATCCTTTGACATCAACCAACTCCAACACATTGCCACCTCGCACCAGCATCGAGCAACCTCCTCCCCTACCATACGGCAGTAGTGACCCCCCATCAAAACCTTCACATTCCTACACAATGCGGGTTGGCTCTTCTTCAGGATCGAATCTACCACACATACCAGCCAATGTCAGCGCCTTCCACCACCAGCATCAGCATCAGCATCAGCAAAATCAACACCAACATCAACATCAACATCACCAAAGACAACCGTCAAATTTCTACAACGAACCACTACCAAATTTCGCCAGCGACCTCAATAACATCGACTGGAACAGTTTACCCTCTCTCCCTCCAACGACGTTCCAGAACAATGCCCAAACCCAACCCTCATTCCTCACAACCGCCAATGCACAGCCTCAGCCTGGTCTTCAAACTCCTTTTGGGGGGTATACAACCAACAACATGATGCCACCGTACGACCCTACAATGAACTCATATCCTTTCCCTGCAATTGGCCAAGACTATCCTCCCAGCGAACCTCTCATGCCGCAGTTTTGGCAGATGGATCAAGCGGCGTTCGGAAATGGTCTGGATCATTATCAGCAGCAGGAATTGCTACAGGACCTTGAGGGGGATACTGGTATGCAAGGGATCGAGGAAATCATTTCTGCTACTGTCGCAGCTATGGGGCCTAACGCGCGGAGATAGTGTCTTGTGCCAAACCAAACTGCGCGAGACAAATTTTGACTGGCCTGCTGATGAATAAGTACAAGCTATTTGAGCTGAACGGAATACAGAGGACTTTCCTCTTTCTACAATGCCAGGCGCTTCATACGGTTTGGTTTGATGGTATAGCGCTGGCCGGGAACACATTAACACAGGGACTTAGCAAGGCGTTTTGGTGAGTGATGATCTCGCGTATAGACATCACAGAGAGGATGAAAAAGGGCTACGGCATCAAGAAGGACAATTCTCTTCTTCGCACCTCGATGTGCGAGCGTAAAAGCTAGTTCTCTCTATGATCTTCTTTTCTCGGCTCAGCAGGACTTGACGCTACTACGGCATAACGCCTGTGCTGACATGGGATGCTACTCAAGTAGATAGAGACCAAATACATGCAGCTTAGTAAGCTTGGTAACTGACTCCTTTCTTAACATCCATAGGCCGTGGCGTACGCCGGTGTGAGCGAATGAGTGCGTGTTCTGAAGGTCGTAAAGGCGATGGTCGTGGTTATTATCCTGCTGATGTAACGAGGATTGTCGTAGTTGTTGTCATTGTGGTGATGGGTATTGGGACAGTGACTAGTAACTCGAAATGAGAGTGATAGATTCTCCGATGATCAGACAAGCCACACACATTCACGTCAAGCGACGACATACATCTAGTACCCATCATTGGCATAATAACAATAAAGACGACCATGTCACATGGAATTTCGTAAGTCAAGAATCAATCGTATATTGAATGCCCAGCTGGGCGTAACTTCGCGTCTGAAGGTATAAGGTCTTCAATCTACTTTCGGCATTTTTGGAGATTTTAATTTCACACCAGCTGAAGCTACTTTTTCTGATATAGTCATTTGCAAGAAATTATAAGAAACGATTTGCCCTCAGAATGCTCACGAAAGACCAATTCAGGGGATTATTAGTCTCCAATGGCAACAAACTCATCCTTGATGGCGCTCTGGCGACCGAACTAGAAAAGCGAGGCCAGGATCTCAACCATCCACTCTGGTCAGGCAAAGTCCTGCAGGAGCACCCACAAAGCATCTACGAAGTACACAAGGACTACTTTCTCTCTGGTGCTCAGGTTGCGATCACTGCCTCGTATCAGGCAAACACTTTAGGTCTCACCCAGCATCTCTCCCTCTCAGAGGCGGAGGGTAAGACCCTCATTGCCCAGAGTGCGAGGCTAGCCCAGACCGCCCGTGATGAAGTCGTCGCAGCGAAAAAGCTCGCATCGAAGACATCCCTCCTCGTCGCTGGCAGCGTAGGANCCTACGGTGCATACCTCGCCGACGGTAGCGAGTATACTGGAGCGTACAAGCTGTCGGACGACGAAATGCAGGCTTTCCACCGACCACGTATTGAGGCTCTCGTCGATGCAGGCGTCGATCTGCTCGCGGTAGAGACGATCCCAAGCATCCTGGAGGCAGAGTCTGTCCTCTCGCTACTCAGGCGTGAATTTCCATCTGCCATCGCCTTCGTTGCCTGCACCTTGCGACAGGAATCGGCCGGCTTGCAGATGAGCGACGGGACGCCGTTGACAGAACTTTCTACGTTGGTCGAGCGATATAGTGACGTTGTCGTCGCTGTTGGGGTCAATTGCGTCCCGCCACATCTGGTCCGGCCGGCGCTGCAGGCGCTGAAGATAGGGACTGACCTGCCCTTGCTCGCGTACCCAAACTCGGGCGAGGAATGGGATGGCAAGGAGAAGGTCTGGATCGAGGGTAGAGATGCTGTTGATGCTGTGAATTCTAAAGGGAAGGAGGGGGATTGGAAAGAGCTCGCTCAATTAATGGGTGGTTGCTGTCGGACTGGTCCAGATGATATCAGGGCTATTGCAGACGTTGTAGAAAGCGCATCCAATTAACATGTTCAAGTCTGACCCACGATCCTCATCAAAATAATAGAGATATCGAAAGACTGTATCATCCTATCTATCGTGTGATGATTCTTCGTGTCACTAACATCAGCATGTACCCTTCACCAGACGGGAATCACGATTTGATAGTCATCAACTAAGTCATACGGCCAGTACCGATGTCGACAGTTATTATCAAAGTCTCTTTTTATCTTGAACAATAACGAAATATGTGCATTGCATCGGCATCTCACGATGTGTACCGTGGAAGTATAGATAGAGGCGCAGCGAGTAGCGATCAATGGCCAGCACGCCAAGCCGTAACCCTCATGCCCTCCCGCCCGCCAGCTGCCCGGTTCGAGCTGTCCCGCGCGCAACATCACCCGCAGCTAGGCATTACCTTAGGTAGCAGCACCAAAGCTCGAGGAACGAGGAGACTGCGCAGGCCTTGGACGGACTTCGAAAAAAGAGAGAAACTGTCAGGATCTGATCGCCTCTCACACTCTGGGTGGAGGAGGAATACGTTGCCCACGACCTTGGAGTTCCGCGCTCGAAGATGTCGCTCTTCAGCTTCTCGACGCCTCTCGACATCGACATTGTCCTCGCAGAGACCGACGACCGGCCGACGGTAGATGTGAAGCTCGACAAGAATCGCAAAGAGAAATGCCCGCTATTTCTCGATGGCGAGACCGTCAAGGGGGCGGTCACGATCAGGCCCAAGGATGGTAAGAGGTTGGAACATACAGGGATCAAGATCCAGTTCGTAGGGACCATTGGTATGTTTCGCAGGATCGCAATACTGCCTTGGAAGAGAGCGAAAGAGACCGGAACTAATTAAACAACGTGGACAGAGATGTTCTTTGACAGAGGTACACACCACGAATTCCTGTCGCTTCAAACCGAACTCGCTGCGCCAGGAGAGCTCCAGCATCCGGTTACATTGCCATTTGCCTTCAAGAATGTGGAAAAGCAGTACGAGTCCTACAACGGCATCAATGTGCGACTGCGATATTTCTTACGCGTCACCGTCTCGCGACGGATGCAGGACGTAGTGCGAGAGAAGGACCTTTGGGTGTACAGCTACCGCCAACCGCCGGAAACTAACAGTGTGATCAAGATGGACGTTGGGATTGAGGACTGTCTACACATCGAATTTGAGTACAGCAAGAGCAAGTACCACCTCAAGGACGTAATCGTTGGGCGGATATACTTCTTGCTGGTTCGGTTGAAGATCAAGCATATGGAACTCAGCATCATCCGGCGCGAGACCACCGGCGTACCGCCAAACCAGTACAACGAATCCGAAACGCTAGTCAGATTCGAGATTATGGATGGTTCGCCATCAAGAGGCGAAACCATCCCTATCCGTCTGTTTCTTGGTGGCTTCGACTTGACGCCCACATTCAGGGACGTCAACAAAAAGTACAGCACTCGCTACTATCTCAGTCTCGTCCTCATCGATGAAGATGCCAGGAGGTATTTCAAGCAGTCTGAAATCGTCCTGTATCGCCAGGCACCAGAAAACAACGAGCTTGCCATGCGGCAGGCTAAAGAAATGCAAGCCCCCTGAGGATACGCTAACGAGCCACGAGGGAGTTTTGGAGTTGGAAATGGGAATCTGGTGGACGAAGGCAAAGTCAAAAGTACCGGTAGCCCTGTGGGTCCGACGAGCGATGTGGAAAATGGCAATGGCACTGCTGTCTCTCGTGACGGCAGAGGCCTGTCTACCATCCTACCTTGGAAGACGCCAGAAGGACTCTCTGCACTTCCCATCCATAACGCGTCCGTCGGAGGTACCTATGCAGGCGATCTGGCCACTTATGGCAACACCTCGGCGAGCCACCTGCTCGGAGGTGCATACAAGGCACAACGCCCAGCACCGCCTCCTCCACCGGTACGCAAGGGCACCTGGGATGAACTATTCGCCGGAGTGAGGAAGAGAAGGTTTCTTGAACAATCTCCACCTTGTTCCACAGGTGACGGTTCTCACCGGCGTGTGACGTCTAGAGCCACCATTTGATTCTTTTGTCGAATTCTTGTTACTTTGTTATGACTGGGTGCATTTTGCATCTCAATATGGCGTTTTAGGGAGGTCGTTCTACTAGATGTACAGTTTATATGAAGCATGTCTGACAGACACAAAAGATTGCACCATTAGTCCTTCGATTGATCAGAATTCTTTCTTTGCGCAGAGAGGAGTTCCAATCGACAACCGCTCAGGATATCCGTCCGCTGGCCCTGTTCTCGGCCCGGGAAGCTCCTCGAGGTGGGGCAAATGATCAAGCTGGGGCAGTACGCCCTTTGGTCTCCATCTTTGGTAGGTGAGGGGTCTATAACAGCCAATGATAGAGGCAGAGATCGACAATTGCTTCACATGTATGGACCATGGGATTCGTTCTGGAGGTGTTGAGGTGTAGAAGGGCGTATCTCGTTGGGTAGGTGGGTGTACTCGGTTTGACATAAAGGTCGACTTGGAGCTGCCTGAGATGACCGAGATCCAAAGCTGAACAAACCACATCTTCAGGAACCAAAACAAGGACCACCTTATTACAGATTCACCAGGAACGAGTATCAATATACAAAGATGGCATCTCAAATCCCTTGGTCTCAGATCAAAGCTCTGTCGTTCGACATCTTCGGCACCCTGATCGACTGGGAACGCGGCATTCTCGAGACCATCAAGGCCACATCACTGGGTCCCTACTTGCCAGCATCACGCGAGGAGATCCTGCGTGAGATGGAGAAGTACGAGCGAGAGACACAGAAGGAGCATCCAACCCTTGCACAGTCGGAAGTGATCGCCGAGGCTTTGCGGCGGTATGCCGCCCAGCTACGGGTAGTCGAGGACGGCAAGCTGACGACGGAGGAGGTCGAGACGGCAGCGAAGCAGTACGGCACTGCGATCGGAAGCTACCCTGCTTTCCCAGACACGGTGGCGGCGATCCAGCGGCTGGGCCGTCGATTCTCGCTCGTGCCGTTGACCAACGTCGACAACAAGTCCTTTGCCGGCACATTGGCGGGCCCTTTGTCCGGGTGCACGTTCGACGCTATTTACACCGCCCAGGATATCGGCAGCTACAAGCCAGATCTTAGAAACTTCGACTATCTCCTGCAGGGCATCAAGCGGCAGTTCAACTTGGAGAAGCACCAGCTAGTGCATGTCGCCCAGAGCCTCTATCACGACCATCGGCCTGCTCGCAAAGCTGGTCTGCCATACAGCGTCTGGGTTGACAGGAAAGGCATCATGGGCAACATAGAGGGAAAAGAGCCGACGTCTGAGGAGTTCGGGTTCAAGTTCAAGGTCAACAGTCTGGCTGAACTGGCCGATCTGATCGATAAGGAGCTCTCGTAGTTTGCGTTCGAAGGCTGACTATGACGATGGGTTGCAAAACTGTGACAAGGACAGGGTCTGACAACGTATCCATCGTTCGGATCGCGGATCCACCCGACACATATTGCATGCAGGAAGCTTGGACGCAGCGAGATGTCTTCAAGTCTCGCGAGAGGGTCATGATACCAGAATGATGCTACGAAGCCGAGCTGGCCTTCTACTTTCGTTAATGCCCTAATATAACGTTTCCAGCCGCATGGCATATCTTACCAATAGACATCGTTTAGACATGACATGCTACCCACTCTTCGTGCATTCGTTGCCCATGACTTCTTACTGAATGCGGCTTACGGCCAACCCACCTGCTGGACAAATCACATGCGGCTGGTATGTGCCCACGCCGTGGTATGCATAATGCACTCTGCATGTTTTGTAGAAAATGGAGATTGAAATTCTGCGCTGGGTTTCATTGTTCTGGCACCTCAATTTTGGTACCTACATTTTAAACATTGTCACTTCTCGTAATGAGTAGCTACTTGGATCTATCAGATCTAGAACGAGTCTCGCTTACAACTGCTTCTCCCCCAAAGGTCCAATGGCTCGTCCATAGGCAGCAAATCCCCATGTGACTTGCCAGGCTTTCTTCTTGGTGTCCCACATCATGCGCGGGCAGCGCTGCAACACCTCCAAGTATAATCGACGCATGAATCGTTTATCAATGACGCGAGCATTGGAATTGCCCAAGTACAGTGGTGGCACCTTACCACGCAATGCGACAGCCTCAAGAGCAGTCTGTTTGACGTTTGTAGAAGTAGGGGCCGCACGCCTTGGTGGTACTGCATTCCTGTCTTCATACCTACCGAGAGCTTTCAAAAGTAGATCCTCCCATAGCGAGGAAGGCAATGGCGGTATCAAGCGGTGCAGAAGATCAGCATAGAATTTATAGATCTGGCTCTTCACTCGAGCTGGAGAAGCTTGTTTCATCCAGCTCGTCGTCTCGGTAATCGTCGGGACAAGGCTTCGAGGATGCGACTTGAGTCCTTGTGGTTGAATCTTGATCTGGGATCGAGCAAGAGCATGGAGTTGTTCTGGTAAGATCTTCAGCCGTAGTGTGGTCTCGATCTCGTGCAATGCGCCAGCATTGAATGCTTCGGTTTTCTCCAACACCTCGGCGATATACTGTGGTTTGAGCGCGATTTGACGGGCTGTAAGACTCTCAACCAATTTTTCAACTCCACCTGATGGGAGAGCATTCTGCTTGGTCAATTGCGCCAGCAGTTGTCTCCTGAACTTGCCAGTCCTACCATAAGACATGTAGAGGCATTTCAGCAGCCTATTTTTATCGCCTTCGTTGGCGCCCTTGAGAAGCAGATAGCCCTGCCGAGCATCCTTCAACTTTGCTCTCAGGCGCGTATCGCCATCTTTCAAATCCGTGATCTTGGCTAGCTTGCGTGACTTGCCGTTGACCGGGTCATTGTGGTACTCTTTGAATTTGTTTATTATGTGTGTCTTCCACCACTTTCGGGTATAAGTGTCTGGGAGGTAGGACGCTTCGCGAAGCAGGGCTCTCAGCCTAGCCCGTACCTGCTCGTCGCTGGGGAGGTGTTTGTTGGAGTTGATCCAGATAGAATCATCGGCGGCTTTGGACGAGTGCTCGGCAGGGATTCGCAGAATGTGACCATGTTTGGTGCTGTTGTGGCATCGCAAAACCGTGGAAATCGGCGGTAAGACTGCCGAAGGTCTGGCGATGATCCTAGACATTGGACATTTTACCCAGCCAGCCGCAGTATGCATGCAGGATTGCCTTCTACCACAGAACTCGAACAGTGGACCATAAGCCGAACTGGCAGACTAAGAAATGCATTAAGGGAGTAGCGCGCTAACCATATGTTGGTCTAACTTAGCGGAGGTTTTCAGATCGTGCATGCGGGGATGGAATGGGATGAGATGGCCGATCTCTCTATTGTGTCTACAGTACTGTACTTCAGAAAGCAGGGACAGATCTAGATTTCTGTGTGACAACCATGTCCGCCTCGTCGACATCAACCGGTATGCACGCCCTCGACGGTTCCGTACGGCTGAAAGCTTCCTTTTTCGTCTGCTGCACCCGCCAGGTCCATTGTCCAGCATTCTTCATACTGAAGCGTGGGTCAAGCGTGTGTCGGCGATGAGTCCGTATGGATATGTCGATCTTGGGCTGCAAACGGCAAGGTCCTGCATGATGTCGCCTCGTCACTTGCTGTTCGTCCCCGCTTACCCACCTGATCCTTGACGTTACTCGCATGGAATAGGATGGCATGGCATGGGAGGAGGCCGCGGTTAGGTTAGGACGGTCAAGTATCTGCTACCATCCGGCGTCACAAACATCACCACCGCCATCATCATTACCACCACTACATGCATGTGGCCTTGGTGTATTTTGTCAACTTTTGTTTTCATCCTTGCACACATGCACTAGGATCTTGGACGCTGTACCGTACTTCACCGTCCTGCAGCAACAGTGGCCAGTCTACTGTACTCGGCCATGTGCTCAGTCCGCACATGTCGAGTAGGAAGACAATCCTACTCGCTCTTGAATGTAGGTGTTCGTGGGTTTCCTCTTGTACCCCCCTCCCTGCCATTTCGTTGTCCTGTTTCTCCCTTCGAATTACCTCGTTACATATGCTCGTCACATTCCCTGTCGATAGATAAGCTTTTTCTTTTCCTCCATCTCTCTCACGACTGTGTCTTCTCCAGCTCGTTGATTGCGCCTTTTATATCTCTGTTGGCCTTCTCACACGTTCACGAGGCTGCTCACCCGGTGAGTGGCTAGCTTATGGGCATGCTGGTTAACAATATGCCCAAGGATGAGGTCGACGAAGCCAGCGCGCTCGACGAGGGCAGGGCTTTCGGAAGACCCAGCATTGGTGACGTCTCCTATGACGAACTGGAAGGACTCACCCTTTTCGAGAAGAAATGCGTGTTGATAAACAAGGAAATGGACAGTAACGGCATGGGTCGGTACCAATGGTGTATCTGGAGCTTGTGCGGCTTTGGCTATCTCCTTGATCTGCTGTGGGCACAAGCGTTCGGCCTGGTGCTGGGATCGTTAAAACAGGAATTGGGGTTCGCCAGCGATCAGAGTGGAAACATTTCGGTGGGTTTTGCACATCTATTGCGTCCACGGTTGCTCTCGAGAGCCTCCCAAAAGAGACCTGTGGATCGATAACGGTCGGTGGTACTTGCTAACATACTCCATCCTCTGCACAGGTCGCATTCTCGTCTGGATTGACAGCCGGTGCCTTCGTCTGGGGCGTTCTCGTCGACATCATCGGCCGCAAATGGGCTTTCAACCTGACATGCATGTTCAGTGCTGTTTTTGGTCTTGGGCTAGGAGGTTGCAACACATATAACGCTTTCCTGGTCGTCACCGCCTTCGTTGGCTTCGGCGTGGGTGGCAACATCCCCATCGATACCACCATCACTCTCGAATTCCTGCCCCAGAACAGACGCTTCCTTCTCGCCCTCTTGTCGATTTTCCAACCGATCGGCGTTGTGATCACCAGTGCCCTGGCGTACGGCTACATTCCACATTATTCGTGCCAGCCCAACTTCGCCTCCATCGATGGTACTCCTCTGCCATCCTGCCACGCCGTCTCGCCAGGCGAAGCATGTTGCTCGAAAGAGAGTAACATGGGTTGGAGGTATCTGGTCTTCACGCTGGGAGCCATTACTCTTTTTGTGTTCTTCATTCGTTTTGGGATCTTTCGGTTTAAAGAATCGCCTAAGTTTCTGATCTACCGTGGCCGGGATGAAGAAGCGATTGAAGTCCTTGAGCATATCGCGAAGTTCAACAAGCGTCAGTGCTGCCTATCACTTGCCGATTTCGAAGCTCTGAATGGCGACAATGACTCCAACACTAGCGCTGCTGAGCTTCTCGGTGGAGGAGCAAAGCAAATGCACAGCACATGGAAAGACAAATTCATGATTGAAATGGTCCGCTACAAGATGCTGTTCGATGGCTGGCAAATGATCTGGCTGACCTCACTCGTCTGGCTGACATATATTTGCGACTTCTGGGGATTCACCCTTGCTGGTAAGTGAGAAAGTTGAGCGAAGATACGGCTTTGGGGCCTTCCCGAAGATCGACTAGCTGACTGACTTTGTCCATCCAGGATACTACCTCCCTCTTATCTTGGCCGAAAAGAACTCTGCGATTCAGGTCACGTTGAAAGAGACATATCGCAGCTACATGGCGATATACACGCCCGGGATAGTCGCCGTGGTGATCGGCGCAATGATGTACCGGGTGCCTGCCGTCGGCCGCAAGTGGACGATGGTGATCTCGTCAGGTCTGATGGGGGCTAGCATCTTCATATTCTCCACCGTCAACACGCAAGCCTCCAACATCGGC
The DNA here is from genome assembly GCA_001660795.1 of Leptoxyphium fumago. Lineage (NCBI taxonomy): Eukaryota > Fungi > Ascomycota > Dothideomycetes > Capnodiales > Capnodiaceae > Leptoxyphium > Leptoxyphium fumago. The sequence goes on from LSHF01000101.1 coordinate 41,752, forward strand.
TTGAACATGATGGAGTACTTCTTCCAGTCCATGTTCAACGCTGTCCTCTACGGCTGGACGCCTGAGGTCTTCCCCTCTCCCATCAGGGGCACGGCTTGTGGTGTGGCCAGTTTCTGGGGCCGCCTATTCGGCATCATCGCGCCTTTGACCGCACAGCATGTTTTCCCTCAAGATGGGACAGGCACCGAGCCGGGTGCCTACAACAAGGTCCTGTACCTTGCTGGAGGTATCTCCCTGGGCTGTGTGCTCACCACTGCATTGTTACCGAATAGAGCAATTGGGAAAGACAGTATGTAGATGACGTTTTTTATACCACGAATGAGAAATGACTTTGTCGTCGAGTTCTTCTATTTTTGAAGAGTATATGCCTGCATCTTTACAAGATAATTCCGAAGACTCAGTAAGCAGGCTAGTCTACTTATTGCTGCTGGTCAGGCAAACAATCGTTTCACTTATCGTCCAAGTCAGATGCATCTATTCCTTTTTTAAATTTTTGAGTCAGTGACCGGATAATCTTCGCCAGCATGTGGCGTGCAGAGGCACCGTGTGATCAAGCTTCGTCTGTATCTGAAGGATTCGGAAAGGTTTACTCGACATGGAATCTCTGTCGAAATGAAACGTTTTTGAATGACCACAGTCGTTCAGTCTTCGTCTGCACAAAAGGCCAGGTCGCTCACACCTGTGGCATAAGATAGGCCGATTGTCTCGATTGACCAACGGGGGTTATAGCTTTCCGATGGTGCGTCTCTCTCAAACATCCTTGAGCAGCAATTCCTCTCATTCTCTGCAATATTTCGGCGAGTCTCATCTGGATAATGTCGCCAGCTGGGCAGATGAGGTATCAGCACTGCAGCTTCTTCACCGGAGGATCTTGAATCTGTGCCTTCTGCTGAATGTATGCTTTCTGTGGGTACCACGCGTGCCAGATTCGTGTCTTTGTCAAGCCGCTTTTCTTGACAATAGCTGGCTTTCCTTCCCAGATATGCTCGCGCACAGCTTGACGTTGCTGTGAACCCTCTCTTTTGCGCTTCTCACCATCTGTGTCTGATACTGGGGATGCCAAATTTGAAGACGCAGTTGACAAAAACTGAGCTGTCCTCGAAGAGTGGACAAGAGAATCAAACCATCCGTCCATCGTGAGGCCAGACCCTGAGCCAACCCTCTGTCGCAATTCCGAAACCTTGCTCTCACTCTCAATCAATATTGTTGAATCTATTTCTCACTTCGAGGTCCCTCAAGCATGTTTCGTACTGCCGACAACATCGCCTCTGACTTTGGTCCAATCGATTGAGTCGTCGAGCTGTTCATCGACAAGGCCACAGACGACGACGTTGTCGCCGCGGACGAGGTACAGGCCGTGCGGCTGCAGAGTGGAGGGTTCGTCNTCGTCGCGTGGGCGGATCACACGCTCGACGGTGTCGCGCAGGACCAGGTTGGTGACTTGGTCGCAGGAGAGTAGAGTGCCGACCAGTGTCCGGCCGTCGACGGTTATGATGCAGACCTTTTCTGTTTCGCGCGAAGCGTAAATGTGAGCTTGTGGCTTGCCTTGTGATCTTACTTTGCTTCTCGCCGTTTTGCTTCTGAGGAAAAGACAAGAAATAGCAGGGAGAGGTGCACATACTGTCTCTATATGAATTCAGTGACATGGTGAAGTCTGTGGAGTGTGCAGAGTGCAGATCTCTACGGAAATCGGTGGTGAAGCAGTGGCTGCTAGTGATTGAACTTGTAGCTATCCACTGAAGGATGTATCGAGCTGGCAATTGGACAAAGGAGCGACAGATAGGTATGAGTTAGTCCGGGCGCAGAAGGAGTGGAAGTGAATGTTGTGAGTCTGGCCTTTGGCGCAAGCATGCAAGCAAACAGATTTAGGAGAAGGCAAGGTTTGGTAGTGGTAGATGAAATGAAGTACAATTGAAGCTGTACAATAAAGAAACAGCAGAGTGGTCCGTGCAACGTCCACGTCCATACCTACTACCCATTGAACCACCATTCAAATAACTACGTTTCCGCACTTCATAACACAAGACTGGGCTGCGAGCGGACTGCCATGTATTCAATCGTTTATATTAAAGCCCTGCATCTTCTGAGCGCCTTTTTGCTCTTCAAATCAGGTGCAAGATTCATGCTGAACCGTCTATGTAGATGAGTGGGACCGCGTCAAGAGGTCAAGATATAAAGTAAGTATCGGACAGGAAGGGAAAGGAAACAGAAAAGGGGGGTATCTCGACAAATTCCACAGCTCGACAAAATACAGAAGGAATAAAGCAAAAGGGGTTGGTAATAAGGCAGGCAGTGATAGTGAAGGATTCAAAGATCAAACCAAAAGGAAAAAAGGACTACCATCTAGTCCGTGTTGTGCACTCCACCGTTGTTTTCATGTGATATCCATAGTCACATTTCGAAAGTTCCCCAGAATGCCCCAACCCAACACCGGTTATGCATCATGTCACCTTACAGATGACGACGTAACTGGACAGCCACCTATGGCTTGGCGCAGTCGACTGATCGAGACCTCAGCGACCACTGTCCTCACCAATCCAAGCGCCGGCGATTTCGGTCAAGACATCGCCCATGATGAGGGGAGAGGCCATGAGGCCGTGGCCCTCGCCCTCGAGAACCCTGACCTCGCAGCGGGTACCGCTAGACTGGTCATCACCAGTGGCATTGGCACTACGACGGTTCATCTGATCAGCAAGCCACTTTATGTTTGCCACAGGCACGCGCTTGTCTTCTGAACCGTGGGTGATAGCCATATCACGCAGGACGTCCGTGTAGCGAAAGCCAACCTCGCGATGACGCTCCAGGCAGACGAGAAGATCCGTGGCAGGGTTTGAATCACGAGTAGCCAGGTCCCAGGTGCGTTGTGTGAGGCGGGCGGTATACTCGACCTTACGCTCGCGAGCCTCGTGTTCTGCCGCATTAAGGCCGATGGAAGCGAAAGCAAAGTTTGGATCGGTAGGAGTGGCGGTAGCCGAGAGGAAAAGGCCCTGCTTGGAAGGCGATGTTGATAGTGCATCGGGATCTTCAAGGGAGCCATCTTGTAGGGACAGCTTCAGGAAGTTCTCCATCGGGTTTGTGCCCGGCATGAATTGGTCCATTGCCATAAGCGACTCACGGTGGTGCGACTTATCACTGTACGGTGCGCGTTCTCGGTGTTGGCGATCGGCATCTTCCCGTGTCTGTGACTTGATGTGCCTGTTTTGGCACCACGTTTGTTAACAGGCTTGAGAGACGCGGAAGTTGCGGTCATGAAGGAAGAATTGGCTGCTTTGAGGAAGGGTGCTGGAAGAACACGTAGAAGACGCTGTGATCGAGGGAGGGCACCAGCAGGGACTGCAGAAGAGGTCGGGTGCGAGACAGACTCCAGCTGGCTGGGTGGGATCCATGGAGCGAGGAGTTGTACCTTGCCCCTGATCAAGTGAGGAAGAATAAGAGATGTGGCAAGGGCGTAGATCGCGCCAGCAGAATGCGCCAGAAGACTGAACTTGCCCACACCTAGGTACTGACACACAGCCAGCACGTCGTCAGGCCAGCTGAGCGGACCGCTGTGGTCAGATGGGGGATATGCTTCGCTAGCTCCAACACCAGGCCTTTCAATGGTAATCAAACGTAAGCGTAACGTGGCAGCCAACTCGTCGAAGAAGGCCGTCACGTATCTCGTCAATCCCATACCGAGACAGATGATAACCGCGGCACCTTCTGGATCCCCAACTTCGGAGAAACTTATAACTCTGCCAGTAAGTGGATGCCGTAGGGTTTGACTCAAACGTGGTGCGGAGAGAAACTCCATCACTTCGGCGTCAATGCTGTCTCTGCGGCCAGGAGTTAGATCGTCGTCGAACCCCCTGCCGTTGCGAGCGTCACCCACGGATTTTCGTCTACTTTTGCCCCTTCTTTCGTAATCCAGGGGCAAGTCAGGATGAGTCGACCATCTGGAAGGAGGCGGTCTGCTGTCTCGCTTGACCCGTTGAGGCGAATTTGGAGCCGAGCGTACTTCTGCAGGGTCATCATCCGCATTCAAGTCCATGGCCTTGAGGTCCATCTCATTTGCAATCTGTGAAGTCGGGTCTGTTTGGTCGACTGGATTGGCAAGAATGTTCTGTAGCACGTACATGGCTTCAGTGTAGGAATAATCAAGTGGGATGTTCGCGTTGAAGGCACTGGGCTGGGTGGCAGCTGCCATGGGCCTCTCAATGGGAGACGGTTCCGTCTTGTAGTGTGTCAGTCCGCTAATGCCACCATTCGCCAACTCAGGCGCATGGCTGGAAGCGGAACCGGGTACTTCTCTGCGAAAACCCGAGAAAGATGGAGGTGTGGCTCCTCTTTGACTGTCGTCTGCGCTGAAGGGCCGCTCAGAATCCACGTCAGAGGGTGTCCTCACCTCATAACTGGGCGAGATCAAAGATTTGAGGTTGGTAGATATCAGAGGTGATTCATCCGGTGACGCAAGTGCCAATGATTCTCTCAGTCTCTCTTTCCTCTTTTCTCTAAGCTCCCTGATTCTCTTGACCGTCTCGTCATCGTCGCCTAGGTCAGCCCAGGTAGATTCAGGAATGTCGATCTTTTTACTCCCAGACCAGCTAAGCTTCTTTGATTTCTCATCTGCCAGTTTTCTTGCTCGTCTTTCCTTCTTTTTCCTCAAAGAAACTGGGCTTTGACTCGATTGCCTGAGTGAAGACGTCCGCATGGGAATGGAATCCACGATAGAGGTAGCAGTTCGCTGCGGACTCCTCTTCGACGAGCTAGATGGTGAGGTACCATTCTCAGGTTGACTTCTCGGGAAGGAGTGGAGTTTGGGACTTGGGATAATTTCCGGATAGGTGATCACGGATCCCGGTGAATCGAGTGCGAGCTGTCTCTCGTCAATGGTGGTATCACCAAGGAAGAGTCTCCCCTTCGAACTTGCTTTCGCGGGTGGAGTCTTAGCAATGATCTCCTCAGCCCTGGACAGCCCAATGTTTCCATTGATACCGTTCATTGGAAACACATCACGAAAGTCCCCCTTGATATGCTCAAGACGCGATCCTCCATTCGCGTATCCATTCCCACTGGTATCAGGTCGAAGAGTCTCCTGCGAGTTTATTCTACGCAGCTCTCTCGGATGGCGACGCATCGGAGCCTGTCCATTCCCCAGCGGGAGGCGATCTTTATCTCGTTCACGGTCGTGCCTGCTCGCAGGTTTGACCCAGCTTTCCGCGCTCAACTTTTTGTTGCTGCGAGGATCTCTATCCTGCCTTGTGGAACCGTTGCTTGTGCGCGAATCGGCAGAGCGTTGTCGGCGAGGTTGACCGGCGGGACTGGTATTGCCTGCAAAACCTGGAGCCCGTGGCGCAAGGTAGTTCGAGAGGCCGGAAGGTGATCTTGAGGTGGGAACGACGGGCGGTGCAGCAGCGTCGTCTTCGTCGTCGTCTTCAACCTCGTTTTCGTCCACCTCTTCTCTTTGTCCACCGTGTGGATGCTTCACCACACTGTCGAAGTCTTGAAAGGAAAAGTGGTTGTTGTCGTCGTATGATGGTCTTCGATAACCGCTATCGTAATTTGCCGTGCGCAAGAGATTCGCCAACGGCGAGGCAAAGTTGGTGCCTCTGGGGACACTGGGGGCTGTCGCAACGGTACTACCAGCAGGGGAGTATGGTCGCGGTTGGCCGTCAGCAGATTCAAAGAAATGCGCCTGCCGTTGGGAGCCGAGGTCGGCTTGTTGGGGAAAGGTTTCAAGCGACGATAGTATTCCAGAGATGACTGCCGGATCGGCAGGACGAGCTCTTATGCGGTTTGAAGAGCGTTTCTTGCTGGCGCGTTGTCCAGAATGGGACTCGGTTCGAGCGGTGGAAGAGGTGCTATTGTCAGATCGGAAGGAAGGTGGAGGCTGCGAGTACTGCCTGGCCCATAGAGGAGAGGAAGAGTAAGGATGATGGTATGCGGCACGGCTGGAAGGGCTAGAAGAGCGGGAGGGCTTGTTGTATAACCGGTGCCGTGGGACGGACGAGATGGGTGGAGGGGACGCTGAGGAGGAGGAGGCTGTGGTGGTGGTGGTTGTGGTGGTAGAGACGGTGATGGTGGTGGAGGGGCGGACGTCCATATCCATGGCGTGCGCTCGCGCTCGCGCAGGCGCAGACGGCGCAGAGTCGAGAAGCGAGAACAGAAACAATGAGACAGGAATGGGAATGGTTAGCGGCGGGAGCAATCAAATGGAGGGTCCTTGTTCTGCTTCTGGTTCTGGGACAGGTCCTGGACTTCGGCGCACGCGTGAGCCGTCGCGACAAAGAAGCCGCATCGAGACGAGGAGAATTGCTCCTTTGTCTTGTTTCGTCTCGTTGCGTAGTCTCGTCTCGTCTCGTCTCGGCTGGGTTTGTCTGGTCGGGTTTCGCACCCTTGCCTCGCGTGTCAATCCTGCCAGCGGGTGGAGTACCGCAGACAAGGTGGAAGAAGATGTAACGCGGTATTCCTTTCTCCTAGATCGCGTGGGCAGACAGGGAGGAAGGGAACCTTCAAGCAGCAGAAAGGGTACGACTCCGGCCNGCGCGCCGCCTCTCCACGCACGAAGTGGGTACTTCCAGACAGAGTGAGAAAAGGGAGGGTGGGCTTTCAACAGAGATGAGCCGTACGGATTACAGTGCTTGCATCTGAATGTCCAGATCGGACAACCTAGATGCCGAAGGTTCTGCGCTGCGCTGCACCGTAATGATTCAAAGGGTCTATGGCCTTTCTTTTGGGAAGTGGAGAGAGCGAAAGGGAAAGGGAAAGACGCATAGACGGGTGGGTTTATTGACCGTTGATGTTCATCTCCAGGGTGGGCGGTGGTGTAAGAACGGCCGATGGAGTGGAGCCGTCTCTCCCACTCTCTAGTATGAGCCTCTCTGGCGGCGATGGGGGACAGCCAGCGAATACTTATGCTAAACGGATGGCTCAACACGATGTGACATTCAACAAATACGTAGTTCGGCTTATACAGGCATTGGGTGTTCGCGAGGAAATGCAGTCCGGTTCGACGCACAACTCTCCAAGTCCGACTTCCGTAAAGGTGCAAAAATGCAGAATAACGAAAGAGGTAAACGCGTAGTCAGCTAAAAATCGATAGGATTACTTTCGTACTGTAAGCGTCCACCCACATCGCACCATTAGAGGCAGTAGACAAGGATATTGGCCAAGGCCAGACAGGGGTGTTGACGATGTCTCACAAATCGAGTCGTCCCTTAATACTTTGATCAGTTGCGTTCTTTGAGGCGCCGCCCCTCCAATGGTCATATTCTCCATCCTCGCACAAGACGTTGCAATGCATCTCCAGGCTGGATTACAATGCAGCAAAATCCTGAGAATCACAGCAGAAGATGGACCGAGAGATATGAGACAAGCAGTGCGGAAGAAGACACAATCATTATTATACCATTATTTCCATAAACCCAACCAGCTTCCTCTCTCCCTCACTCTTTTCTTCCTCCTCTCCCTCTATCCTACCAGTTGAAAACAAAAGATCCAAAAGGGACAGTAGCGAGCAAGCAAAGGGTATCTGCGAGTTCCAACAAAAGCCGGGCGTACAAACGAAGTAGTAAGCCAGACAAGGCAAGGTAAGCGCAGCGCAAAACAAGCAGAGCAAAAAGGAGATTCGATGATGGATTGGCGATTCGCCAATTCATCTTGTCGGGCGGTGGTATCACTTGACGAAAACAAAACAATTCAAAAGGGCGGCGGACAACGGGCGACGAACAGCAGAAACGGCATAGGGCGCCCGTTTTTAACGATTGGCAGCGCCGTCTAGGCGTTGGCGGCAACAGTGGGGGTGGTCTGTGGCTGCTGGACGCTGGCCTCCATGGCTGGGACAGCCTCAGTAGCTGCCTCTGGCTCGGTCTTTGTGACCTCTGGGGCGACAGGGGTCTCAGCAGAGGCACCAGCAGTAGCGGCTGGGGCAGCCTCAGTCTCCTTGCCAGCCTCGGTGGCAGCAACAGCTGGGGTGGAGTTGTCCTTCTCCTTCTGGGCCTGAGCGCCACCGACGCTGCCGAAGCCCTTGAAGGCCTTGCTGGCCCTCCTGCTGAGGTTGGTCAGGACGGAGCCACGCTTCTCCTTGTTCTGGCCGACTGGGGTCTCGGTGGCCTTGGTGGCATCCTCGGCTGGCTTCATCTCCTCAACAGCAGGAGTGGCCTCGGCGCCGGCGGTGGTGGCAGGCTCCTCTGGCTTTGTGACCTCTGGGGCGGCGGTGGTGGTGGTAGCGGCAGGGGCGACCTCTGGCTCGACTGGAGTCTCGGTCTTGGTGGCTGGGGCATCCTTCAGAGCCGCAGAGGGGCTAACAGAGCGACGCTTGTTCATGAAAGTGCCAAAGTTGCCCAAGAAGTTCTTCTCCTTGGTGGGAGAAGCAGAGGTTGGGGAAGCAGCAGTGTCCTTGACAGCAGCCTCCTCGGTGGCAGCCGGCTCAATGGTAGTGACAGGAGCCTCGGTTGGCTCAGTAACGCTGGTCTCAGGGAGCTGTGGTGGGTTCTCAGAGACGATGCCTTCCTTGGCTGGGGTGTCGAGCTTCAACTCGGCGTCCTTTGCGCTCTTCTCCTTGGCTGGAGACTTGAGCGAACCGAATCCAGAGGACATACGGCCGAAAATGCTGGCACGCTTCTGGGGCTTCTGGAACTCAGCCTCCTTCTTCTCCTCGACTGGCGCCTCTGTGGATTTTGTCAGCATATTGACATTGTAGCAGATTCATCTCGAACTCACCAGTAGTTGGCTCAGCGGCTGGTACCGCGGCAGCGCCAGCAGTGGCAGCGCCAGCAGCACCGGCGACAGCAACATCAGGAGCGACCTCAGAGTCCTTTGCGGTCTCCTCTTCCAGCTTCTGCTCTTCCTTCTGCTCCTTCTTTTCCTCCTTCTTCTGCTCAACCTCCTCCTTCTTGCCCTTCAAGCGGTTGAACACACCACGGCTAGTGGAGCGGCTCTTTTGCTGCTTCTTCTTCTCCTCTTCCTCACCATCAGACGAGCTGGTGCGCTTGTCCTCGGCAGCGGTCTCGACCTCGTGGTTTGGACGGGAGCGGCTCCTGGCAGCACCAGCAACGCCGATAGCCTTGGTAGATGGGGTGTCTGCTGCATAGTCAGTATACATCGGTTTTGGAGCCTCTCCTCGCATAGAGGTGAATCTTCTATTGCGTGAAACTTACTCAGCTTCTCAAGCTCAGCCTTGTAGCCCTCGCTCTCAACGGTGGACTCTTTGCCAGCCTTTCCGAGCTCGACAGCCTTCTCAATAGCAATGTACCAGCCATCACGCTCGGCCTCGGTGGCAGCCTTGAAAGTGTGCTTGTGGCTAGCGATGTGGAAGGCGAACTCGACAGAGCCGAGCTTGGTGAGCTCGGTAGCGTCGTAGAGCGGTAGGACGTCGTGAGGGTGGGCCTTGTCGTTGTCACCTTTCTTGTTGAAGAAGAGCAGACCCTTTCCGGTCTGGCTAGCCCAGGCGACGATTGGGTGGGCGAAGTCGGGCTTCTCGCCACGCAGGAACAGGTCCAAGCTGGCTGGAGTAACGGACTCATCGCTGAGCCAGAATGAGTGCTTCGACCAAGTGAGCCTAAACGTAAGTTGTCAGCCTAGCTTTCTTGCAACCTCTTCACATGTTGATTCTACTCACTGCTTCAGCAGACCTGGAGCCTTGTAGCCGAGGACACCCTCAGATACTGGCTCCACAACCTTCTCAGCGGCAGCTGGCTCCTCCGTCTTCTTCTCCTCTGGAACGGCGTCGGCAGTAGCAGCGGCAGGAGTGGCGGTTGTTTCCGTCTCAGCTGGAGTGACCTCCTCGACAGGCTTGGTGACCTCTTCGGTGGCAGCGACAGGAGCAGCAGCACCAGACGATGTGTCTTCGGCTGCAGGAGTGGTGTCGGGAACAATGGGAGCAGCAGACTTCTCAGTGATTGGCGCAGCAGCGGCTGCTGCGGTGGTGGGGGTTTCTTGAACGGCAGACATGATCAAAAGACTTCCGTAATTACAAGATCGTAATGCGGCTGTAAAAGCTGTATGGGTATCTCTCGTTGAAACTGCAGTTAAAGAAAAGACAAAGGAGATGGTTAGCGAATCCTTGACTGGTTGCTCTTGTGTTCGAGTCGGCGCATATGTTATGCCTGTCGGCCGCACCCTTGGCGCGTGTGGTGTGCAAGAAGGGATGGAAGCAGTTGGGACCAATAGACAGGGGTTGATAGATACGCACTTCGTAATTAAGCCACAGGCTGAGATGCGAATGCTGGAACCCCTTGCTTCGATATCTCACAAAGCTGGATGATGTTCAGGTATANTTTTTTTTCGGCGTCACTTCTCAAACAACACGCTCACAGAACGTGCTAATCTCTCTGCTAATGGGGTTTGTGGCTGTTGGAAGGCAACCGGGTATCACTGTGAAGAAGCAGGAGCGGATGTGGAGTCAAGGGCGAGGAGCAGACGAGGTATTAAAGGCAGGTGTGTAGTAGATTGGCAACAAAGAAGTAGCAGTCGTGGTGGCGGAGGAGAAAAACAAATGAAGTCGGAGAAGGGGAAGAGGAAGAAAAAGAGATTGGTAGGTCCAAGCGCTGTAGCTAGGGGAGTCTTCGTTGTGAACAGACAGATCTGTTTGCGCTCCCGCCAGTAGTGTTGTGCTGGTTCGTTCGTCGGTCTGCTATGACAGGACGAGTCGAGGCGGAGAGGAAGATATCAGGGATACGGGGACCGGACAGGGCGTCTAAAATGAAGCGAAATTGGGTCGGTCCAACGGCTGTCTGTCCGTCTGCTTGCCTGTCCTTGTCTGGTTGGTGTATTGTTTTTTGAACGGTACAGCACAGCACTGTCAGATATTGGATTTAATACGGGAACCCTCAGCAACAAGATGGCTACGGTGTGCAGACTGCGGTGGTGGTGGAGGTGGGTGTGATGGTGGGTGTTATAACAGGGCCTTCCGTCATACCACTTTAGTGAGTTACAACATACAGCAAGTAGGGCTGGGCTTTGATGGTTGAATGGCTGGATGGACGATCGTGACAGGGGACAGGCTCTGCCATGGCATGTGATGTGATGTGACGGAAAAAGATAACACCACCAACAAGTGAGATAGCACCACACATGCCCCAAACACGACGCAACACAACTCGTATGCATCCTCACATACACGACATATCTCATCTGCACCCTTCATATACCATCCCACCCCCATACGCTGTATACAGTACTGTACGCACAGCATCCGTCGCTGGCAAGGACAACTCGGCATAGCACAGCACAGAGTCGGGGGATTTCCACCATGCCAGGTGTCGGATCTCCAAGTAAACATACTTACGTACAATACAACCCGGCAAAGCCAGGACTGAACGAAGACGAGACGAGACGAGACGAGACGAGACTCCTCATCTGCTGCTGGGGTCGCGTGATTCTCTTACCCTCCCTGTCCCATCCCATCCTATCTTCCCTGCCACACGGTATCATCATGTACAGTGTCAAGTACACAGCTCGCCGGCAGCGTGAGAAGGGTGCATCCCATCGGAATCGGTATCGGTATCAGTATCAGGATGCTATCCTATCGCATGTCACCATATGCTATCGTCGTATGGAAGCTGACAGCACATGATGGAAAGACAGACGGACAGAGAGCGCTGTCGATCACTGCGGATGCCATCTTCTCGTATTGCTAGAGCCACTCACATATCGCCCAGTACAGTACACTACCTATCGAATCGTCACGTGCAACAAACAACACCTCACCTCGCACAGGGAGGCATATGTAAAACGAAACGGGTCAGAAAAGTGTGGTGCTGTTTGTGTATGGCACAGACCAGACCAGACCAGACCAGACGAGCAAAGACTAAAGTCCAATCCCCTGTGTTAATCTCCCTGTCCCAGCCACGCCCAGCCAGGCTGCTGTCGAAGTTCCAACGTCAAACGGCGGCGGCGCAGGGGTATTGCCTGAGCATGGACATGGGGCATGGGCGTTGGCATGTGCATGTGCAAGGGTATGAGTATGGGGCTGTTGATTGAACAGAGCCACGACCACGACCACAAGATGGAAGGGCCCCAGGAGAGAAATCAACCAGTTAAAACCAAGCGATTTTACAATACTTGTCACAAAAACTGCCCCTTTCCAGAATCCCCTCGAGAAAGGTCCGGCGATGTACAGTAGCCCTCATGCGACCGTGCCCATGCCCTGCCATGCCATGCCATGCCACGCCCGTTATTAGAACTGGTAGTCATTATAACGGTCAAAGGCAGCGAGAAAAGCAAGAATGGGATGGAAGCAGAGTCGAATACAGACAGTACGAAGTTACTGTAAGGAGGGGCAGATCCTCTGTGTGTCCTCTCACCTCCAACGTTCTATGCGCTACATGCGGTTCCATCGCTCCATGTGGTAAAGACCAACGAGCCAGCCCTCGCTCCATAGTGTGGGTTGATGATCAGCGGCGCAGCTGCTGTACAGCGCAGTATCCACCTGGTCGCCTACGCCTTACTCACTTGAGAGGTAAATTACCGCCTGCGCCGACAGTTGTCAGAACCACAAGCCATTCAGCTTGAAGCTTGAAGGCGTTTCGATGATTTCCGACGGTAAGGTGCTAGAGCTATCGGACACTACACGACGCGCCTTAACCAAATATTGAATGAAACCCGTACGGATCGTGGATCTGATGGCGGGAATTAGATGTTATATTCTGTTGAACAGCAGTACAGTAGATACAATTATCCGCCAACGCGCTCGCTCACAACGGTGCTCTTTTTTTTTTGTTGCTTTTCTGGGTGATGAGAGACAGAGAGGGTTGATGACCACAATATACAAGCCTCCCACTTTCTCATAGTACACACAGTACAAGCCGTTGGATCAACTAGCCGTGATGAGGACGTAGCTAGTCACGGCGTTGATTCTCTCAGCGCTGAGCTTCAAGCTGACCTTCAGCACTTCGCTGGCGACGTCTGGGTCAGAGCGTTGCAACTTAGCCCATTGCTCTGGCGTCAAGAGCCAGGCCACACAGTCCTGCTCGGCCGTCACCGTGCTTGTTCGTTGGGTCTCGCTGAAGAAGGGTAGCTCGCCGCAGGTCGTGCCTGCAACGATGCTCTCATGGTAATTACCTTGCTCAAGGAAGTACTCTGCCCTGAGGATGCCGCTCTGCAGAAGGTAGAAGCCGTCTGGCTTGTCGCCTCGCGAGTAGAGAACCTTGCCCTTGATGAATTCACGTCTGGAGAAGTATTGCACTGCACGGAACCAGAAATCTTCGTTCTGGCTCGTCAGGTCTTGGAAGGCCTGGAGGATCAGTGGCAGCGGCTGCTTTAGATTTTGCCACTTCCTTGTCTCGGATGTGGCTGTCTCCGTTACGATTGTCGAGGCAGCTTGGTCTAACAAAGCTCTTCGAGGCGATCCAACCATTTCACTGAACGGCGAAGGACCGCCAGGTGCTAAGTTTGAATCCGAATGCTCTTGGATTGTCAGTGGAGGAGAGTCTCCTTCGCTCCTGTCATCGTGTCTTTGCTTCTCCGTCAGGATCACCAACAATTCGTTTTCGCAAAACTCCAATGCACCATTCAGGTCTTCGAACAGCTTTGGTACCGGTATCTCGGGTGCGTCAGAGTCGGCAACGAACAGCCCGACCATCTGGAGACCTCTTCCTATGTCGTCGTAAAGCGATACGCCCGCAAGTGCCAGTTGAACGTTCCTCTTGTGTAAGACCCTGTTCATGCGATTGAAGGCTTCCGCAGCTGAAAAGTCAATACCGGTGACGTGGGTGAAGTCGAGAATGAGGTATCTGATGGGTGACGCATTGAACGCTTGCTCATCAATCACAGCGCGAACCTTCTTTTCAACATCCACGATACTGCCGAAGAATAGATAGCCGCCAAGTTTGAAGACGCGAGTCTGTTTCCCGACCTTGTGTAGGTAGTTTCTCTGTCTCAGGTGACGGCGCACTGTGGATTCAGCCACATCGCCAGAGAATTCTGCCCTGATGACGGTTTTTCTGGAGGTCTGCACCACATAAACCAGGCATGCCAGAGCGATTCCAACACCGATACCGACAACAAAGTCATATGCTCCCATCACCAAGGCGATTGCCACGATTGTAAAGTATTCCAGCCGTTGTAGCTTTCCGTATGTTGCCCAAATGGCATCCATGGCTAGCTCAATTCCCAGTTGGTAGATCAGCGTTCCCACCACCATGACAGGAACAAAGCCGATGATGACAGGCCCAACAACCCAAAGCGCGAAGGTGGCACCGGCCAGCATGAAGCCAGCCAGGCGACTGTTTCCTCCGGTGTTCATGAAGAGCACGCTGTTCACGAAGACGAGATAGTTTTGGATGCTACCGACGCAACCAGACAGCGTGTTGGACACACCGTGCATGATGAGCTCTCGGTTGATGTTGAGGTTGTCCTCCTGGACCACAATTCCCAGGTTAGGTACGTTAATGGGAACATGGAGGATTCCGAAGAACGTCAGTGCCAATTGGGACGGAATAGTCAAGGCCACGGCATCCCAATCCACGAGGCTGAATTTGTAGTAGTTGTAGAAGTTGTAGAACGGTACGCCTGCGTCTGGAGCCTCGAATACCCATCCAGAGCCTCGTAGGCCATCCATGGTGATGGATGGTATGGCTACAGTGATGATGTAAAAGACCGTGGTGATACCGATGTAGAAAGCAGGTACAAGCCAAGGCCGGTCGAAGAAATGCTTCACCGACAATAGTATTATTGCGAGCGCAAGAGGTGGTATCCAAAGCGCTGGCGTATGTCCAGAGAAAAGCTGACTGAAGACATCAGAAGTGAATTCGAAATTGCCCTCCAATCTTGCAGACACCTCGATTCCAGTGAGAAAGAGAAAGATACCAACACCACCAATACAGCCAGTAAGGATGCTGTGTGGGAAGAAGTTGACGAGCGTGCCGAGTCGAGCAGCACCGAGGATGAAGAATACAAATCCGGTGATGATAGCGCTCATGGAATAGGACACGATGACAGTGGCTCTGACTGCATCAGGGTTAGATGTGCCCATCTTGCCAAGGATCAGGTAGGTCATCTTATGCATGAACGGCACGACTTCGATCTGGTAGACGTCAGTTCTGAAGCAATAATCCAAGACACGTTGAACTCACCATCTCAGATCCTACGCCTCCTCGGAAAAGGCTTCCTGACGAATACACGATTTGACTTATGATGCAACTGACGAAGAACATGGACAATCCGTCAGGACCCATTTTGGAAAAGATCTCTTCGCCGAGAGGGAAGAGAATGATTCCGTACGACAGTCCATCGAGCAAATTCAAGAGCAGACCAAGGAACACAGCAGGGATAGTGTAAGCAGGCTCGATCACAGCCTTCCTTGCAATAGTCCTAGCATTCCAATATTTGGGATTGACTACACGGCCAAGCTTGTGTCGAATGGCACGGAACGATGGATAACCATGATCGAGGTCATCCCAGGAACCCTGCTGGCCTTCAGGAAGTGCTTCGATGTCGGCGCTGTCGGATCCATACGAAGGCTTGAGTGAAGCAGAAGGATGCTCTAACTGGTGAAGCAGTGGAGTGACCTCAGTATCGGGTCTACTGTCGCCTCGTGCAGCCTTGTGAGGAAGGGAGTTAGCATCGCCTGTGCCCTTACGGGCGGTGGAAACTCTCGAAGCTCGATGAGGTCTTGCCTCAGGCACCGAATGCAACATCTGGGTCAGTCTAGATGGGCTTCTCGGCTCGGCCGTTTCATCCGGCGAAGGAGGCTCGGACGATTCGGCAATCGATTCGTATCCAGCTGCACGAATTGGACTCTGCCGATCTCTTTGCTGCTCACCAGACCTGCGAGGGGATTGCGAATGCTCCAAAGATCTGGAGATGTCCGATTCGCTCAGGAATGAAGAAGAGAGTTCAGCAGTTTGCTCTCGAACACCAGCTGAAGAGTAATGCGGCAAGGCTNGGGGGGGGAGATTTCGTCAGCTTTCAATGCTCTCAACTCACAAAACACCGACCAATGAACGATGCAGCTTACCTTGGATGCTGTGCCCGGCATGATGAATATAAGATCGGGTGGGTAAGGTGTAAGAGGATGAGAGACCAGACGTTACTGAAGTGGCTCTCTGGCGACGTTGGGCGGGCTGGGTGGCATTCAGAGCACCGCTTGCCTCCACATCGCGAGCATCTGATGAAGTAGCTTCTCGACCGGGGACTGGAAGCTGCTGACTGCCTGTAGCGACAGCAGCATTTGCCGCGCGCCCGTTGATGCGGTGGGAGGACATGTCGTTGACAAGGGACAACGCTTCTTGAGCGTGGGGTGTGGAGATCAAATCAGATCAGACAACCGACGCAGACGGCTAGCACTGCAGAAAGGTCAACAGCGATCCACGACAACAGTCAGTCCAACACCCAGGCCGCCAGCACCGTTGCCGAGACGCAATTGCTGGCTGTAGCTAGAGCAATGGCAAGGCTAGACGAGATGAGACGAATAGAGTCGAGACGAGACGTACAGAAACAGAGCAGGTCTCGGTTATGAGCACGCCATGAATGATCCAATCTGCGTTAGGGATGATGTGAAAAGATGAGTGAAGAGGTTCCTCAATTGAGGTGGATTGGCGTAGTCCCTCACATGCAGAACCTGTCCTGTGCAGCTCTTGTGCTCGCATATGAATCCCCGTTCAGCCGGGAATGGACTGAACAACCTTGACGGCAATGGCCGCAGCAGCAGTAGCAGCGGCAACGACAACAGCAACGGCTAAATGGCAATGTCAATGTCAATGCCAATGATAATAGTAATGGGATTTGCTAAAGGCGCAGAGAAAGAATGCAAAAGCTGGAACGATTTGGCATTTAGACTCTCTGCGGCGCCGAGCTCTGTTGCTACTGATTGGTTCGGTCGAGGCCGTGCTGTGTATCGGGACACAATATTCGCGAACTCGGACTCGTTTTAATTGTAGTCTTCCCGTCCCATGCAGACGTGATGGACAGAAAGGCAGGCGTCGTCACCCCAACAATGGTGTTGCTGCATCTCTTGAACCCGCTAAACAGAGATTGTAAAATATCTGTAGGATTCGGGGTGGGGAGGGACGCAGGATATTGGTGCATGCTCTGCCGGTAGACGCGGTTGCAGCTGTCACATGCAATTGGTTTGGTTTGCTGCGTGTCTCATGCAGGCCCGTTTCATCTTCGCGTTTTTCGCTGCACCTGGCTGAGGAGTGGCAATGGCAGTGGTACATACAGCTGTACCGTACAGTAGCGACCCAGGGCCTAGATGAATACAGCCTTGGAGGTTTGTCAAGTCTGGTATTAATGATAATGAGGGGTCTGGTCTACGAGATAGCTGGGTCCACTTTATTTGGCTTACATACAACATGTCGTTATGTAACAGGGTACCGCTTGCAATGTAGAAGTACCATGGAAAGGTAGGTTATAGTGGCTGGTTCGGTTAAAGACTGTGCTGAGGAGCAACTGAGAGGTTGTAATGTCCGAAGCAGTACACAACATTTCTTCCTCCAAGGACTTTCGTACTCTTTTGGATAGTCTCCCTAGAAGGTCGTAAGCAGGACAGCGAGAACGCCAGGGTAAAGTCGTTTGCCACAAGATTGCCATCGAACAGTGGCTGGACATGCTTTCAGAACAGACTGTAGAATCTATTCGGCACTCAACAACTCATGCATAAACAAGAGCCTATCGATGTACCATCTTCTGTTCATGATACCTGTGTGAACGGTCTTGGAGTCGTGGTAGACATCCTTGCGTTTTTGCTCTGCTTTCTCGCAATACACACGGTATGGGACTCTGTAACTTGTATACTTCTTCATTGCCTTGAAGATTGTCAACGCTACTTCCGGCCACCCAGTATGGCGGGCTCGCCATCTCGATCGGCGGAGAGCAACCCCATTCTACGTTGTAGAGTCGTTCGGTAACACGATTCTCAGTGAAGAATATCTGTAAGTCTGGGCGAGAAGAAGCGGTACCCTCAAGGATGCTCGATAGAACGGATGGTCAACGAGAGGTTCTTAGTATTATTTGATGAACCAGAATGCTCCCTGCAGTTCCCAAGATTCAGATAGCTTCCAACCATCTGCTGGTTCATTGAAGTCCATTGCGAAATGACTGTAACTAAAAATGATGCTCGACACGTTTCGAGAGGTATTTGACTACGTCATGAATCTCCAAAGAGAAATCTACTAGCTTTTTTGAATATCTTGAGGGACGACCGTCTCCTCTTCCTCTTCNAAAACTGGTATGAGGTTGTGTTCGTTCTCACTAGCGGTAAGGTGTAGAGGTCAGTACCGTCACTCTCGATTCAACCTATAGCATTGCCTCTTTGGTATTCGGTTTACCGATGAAGAGTTCTTATGAAAGGCGCGAGAGGCCTTCAAATCGAAACAATATCAAATCTGGCATCATGAGTTCCTGGTGGACTCTTGATAATGAGGATTATCGAGGGTAATGGGTCCTGGACTGGGAGAAATTGCACTTCATTGACAAACTTCAAGTCACGCTTTACAAAGCTGTAACTTTGCTGACACGAGGACAGGCATTGACAATCAATACTGGGTCGTCTGCCATCAACATGAATGCAAACATAGTCATGTTCCGATCAAGTCATCAATATATAGACGCACATAATACTTCGACTTATGGCACCCAATCATTCGATGTCTGGCCGAATAAGGCAACCACGCCAAGGAATCGCGTCCAGTCAGGCAAACCTCCAACTTTGGGTGCCGCAGGACGCGACTTTCAGATTGAGTTGATCCCTTG
The DNA here is from genome assembly GCA_001660795.1 of Leptoxyphium fumago. Taxonomy (NCBI): domain Eukaryota; kingdom Fungi; phylum Ascomycota; class Dothideomycetes; order Capnodiales; family Capnodiaceae; genus Leptoxyphium; species Leptoxyphium fumago. The sequence continues at coordinate 60,421 of LSHF01000101.1, forward strand.
CGCTGTATGTGCTAGCTGGTGCACAGTCTCGCATACTCCCGGCTGCCATCACCACCACTACTGCCAGCGTGGGTTCTGCAGATCACCACACACACTTCAACTTGATTTCTCCTCTGGTCTTGCGCGCACCTCGACCATCGCATTGCGATCCAACCGATCGCACTCGCGCGAGTGAAGCTATCCAATCGACCCCAGGCAGACCCCAGCGGTCTTGCCCACGGAAGCGCAAGCGCAATGTCGACCATAACGGGCGTCGTCAATGCGAATCGGATCAACGCGCCACAAGCATTCGTGTCGTCGTATGCACCGCGCATGCGCAGCTATGGCAACTCACTGCTCACACCCGTCGCGCCGCAGAACGTACCCCCACCCGTACGCACTACCAAGCGAGGGACGACGATCATAAACTACAACGATGACCTGGACGATGATACGATCGATGAGAGCGATGGCCCACGACGCGCTACTGGGTTGCGCAGTTTGCCACAGAAACGTCTGCCCGACGGTCAAGACGCAGGGAAGGACGCGACAGGCAAGGATGCAGAGATTGGCAAAGAGATCTTCGAGCCCGTCGACGTACAGGGCATCTGGAGGGATTGGATGGGTAAACCGAAGAGATCCCTCACAGAGAGGCAGCTGTATCTCCAGGCGTCGCTACCGACCACGCTCATCCCCATACGAATCGATGTGGACATTGCGCCTTTCAGACCGGAACCTGCCCTCCCAACACCCGAGAATGCCAGGCATTATGGAATTGACGAGAACTCGGCTGCCTACAAAGCTCCAGACATCACTCCACCATACCGGCTCAAGGACAGCTTCCTATGGAATCTGCATGAGAGCCTGATAACGCCAGATATGTTTGCGCGTACATTGGTGGATGAGCTTGACTTTCCTCTTTCAAGCAAGCAAAAGTTGGTTCTGGACATAAGCCAGCAGATCGTGAAGCAGCTGGAGGAGCACGCTGCTACTGCACTGCATCCATTGTTCCAGCCCAAGGCCCTACTCCAGTCACATCATGCTGCAAACGGGAACGGCCTGGCCACACCAAGCCTACAACAAGGTACAAGCCGAGGCGTGAGCCAGACACCATTCCCACAGGCCGACACACCGGCAACAAACGGTCGTCTCGATAATCTCGCAGCGAATTCCGACCCATCCACACCGATGCCATCCGTGCCGAATGGCTTCCAGATTCCCGCACTCACAGTCACCGCAAAGTCTCTACCTCGCGACCCTTCCACCACTTCAGCTATCAACCCCCCAGACACATACCGGTGTCTGCTATCTCTCAGCATTAACTTACAGAATCGCCTTTACACCGATAAGTTCGAGTGGTCTCTGGCGCATCCCCCTGGGTTTGCAGAGATCTTCGCACGACAGACATGCGCAGATCTTGGCTTGACCAGTGACTGGATCCCGAACCTCGCGCATGCCATATACGAAGCAAGTCTTCGTCTTAAGAAAGATATGATAGAAAACGGTGGTTCACTTGCTGGAGTTGTCGGGTCTGGGGTTGATGGTTGGGGAATTGTGGAGAACGACGCATGTGAATATCATGGTGACGGCACTCCAGCAATAGGAGTCGGCGCCGGTTGGCGTTTGGATGAAGACAGCTTGGGCAGCGAATGGGAGCCAAGGCTGGAACTGTTGAGCAAAGAGGAGATCGAGAAGCGAGAGGGTGATCGTGAGAGACAGTTGAGGCGAGCGAGACGAGAGACGGCCAGATTTACCACAATCCAGCCACCACAAGGCTTAGGTTTTGGTGGGGAATACTTCTCTGGTGGGCTGGACCGTTCAGGGCAGGCCGCGATGAATCTCGGCGAGGATGAGCGCATGGGGAGAGGTGAACGAAGCAAGAAGAAGCGGAGGTTCAGGTCTCTTTCTCCAGTTGGTCGTGAAACTCCAGAAGTGGTCGGCCTTGGAAATGCGAGCAGTCAGTTGACGGAAGGTGAGCGTCAATACTGGAGGTGCGCACACTGCAAGGTCTGGGCGACAGCAGTGTGGGGGGTGAGAGATGGCCCGACGGGTCAGCGCAGTTTGTGCCATGATTGTGGACTTCTGTACGAACGAAATGGCCGCGTACCGCCTTGGAACAAGAATCTCTTTCTGACAGAGAAGAGCAACGCTAGCCGGGAAGCATATGTGTACCACACACCGGTAGATTCGGCTCCTCGGCCAAGGTCAACCTACCTCACATCCGATGTGGCGACATTTGCAACGCCTGCGACACCTATCAACCAAGCCGCATCGATGTCTTCTTTCGCCGCCTTCAACACACCCGCCCCAGCAACAGCCCCAGCAGCGCCGAGAGAGCGCTTCACAGACCTACCAGCGTCTGCACATCTCTACACTGGCGCGTCTGCCAGTCGCGAGGGTGGTGGGCAAGGGCAAATCTCGGCGTCAACAATGGCAGATATTGTCAACTATGCTGAGCCAGGAGAAGATCTGGACTGGACGAAGATCACAGAACCGAGAGAACGCAAGCGACTACAGAACATCATCAACGGACGGAAGTATAGAGAGAGAAGACTAGCAGCGGAAGGGATTGGTGGGAGTGGAGGCAATTACAGAGGAGCTGAGGGTGTCAGGGAGTGGCATCAGAAGAATGGCACTNGGGTTGGTAAAGACAATCTGACGCGTTAGGTTCGTGCAGATTCAGCAGACTCTTCTCCCTTGCCTTCCCTTGACCATCACGGAAGTGGTTCTGACCCTGTTCAAGACCACGATAGCGATGGGCGAGTTGCAGTTGTTGATGCTCATGACATGCAGCACGATGAGGTCCTCAGACGTACAACGAATGTCACACCCCCAAGACACAGTGGCTCCCACGGATTATCTGCATTCAATAGAGCTCCCCCGCCCTTGACAGCAGCGAGTTACTCGAAAGTCAACAGACACATATCTCCATCCTTGGCAGCTACAGCAGCACGCGCAGGGTTCGTGATGGCGCCTTTATCGCCGCCAACACCAACTTCAAGACGTATGTGTAGCCAAGACTCGGCCAAGTCGGCATCTCTTCTACAGCCTTTACAGGTGCCATCCCAGACGCAACCCAAATCAGAATATGTACCTGACCCACTAGCCAGTAGCAGTTCATGGCATGCGACAGCAACACGCAGTGGAAATCGACAGGGTGGACATTCTCAGACGTCGCATCTACTCAATGCTAGTCCCGTCAACCTGTTCAACTCATACACACAAGGATGGGGATGGTGACAGTCTTGAAGCATATTCGTTTGACATGTACGAAGATAGTCATTCACCGGAAACGAAAAACCAGACGTATTTTGTGTTTGGAAACCACTATTGTGATAGTGGAATCGTCCCTCCATAGTTAATTCTGTAGATGACAACCACACCAGGCCGACCGGGCGTGGTTGCTGCACACCAGCATCGCCTCTAAAAGAACACATTCACATGCAACATCAACCCCATTGTAGATCCCAGCCGTGAAACCAAAAGAGGAAAAGGTACGCCGTACTCCAATCGCTCAAATGCCACCAATTTCAATAAGTGCCAACCGCCCGGGTCGAACCCTGCCCGGAAAAGCGGCTCAAACAGCGGTCGCAGTAGTAAATGCGCCGTTGATCTCACCCAGCGCGAGCAACAGGCGATCGTAGCGCTCGTCAGTAGCACGCATGGTGCGCCCGACGAGGTCGAGGGCCTGGTCGGCGACGGCATTGGGCGAGCCTGAAGCGTCGACATCGAGCATGTCGAGCTCGTCTGGCTGGCGGCGCTCCAGCGCCTCGAACTGGCTGCGCACCATGGAGTCCTTCATGTAGTGGCCGGCGCGCTTGCCGACGCGGTCGAGCAGCAGCTGCTCCGACGCGGCCAGGAAGACGAAGTGGATCTTGACGCCCGGGTGGTGGTAGGCGGCCACGCGCATGACGTCCCGGTACTTGCGCTTCAGCGCTGAGCAAGTCACCAGCACGCCCGCCGGCGCGTCCGGCCCTGACTCCTGCAGCTTGAGGATCGCCTGCTCGCGCAGCAAGATCAGCCAATCCCACCTGTCTGCGTCCGTCAGGGGGATTCCGGCCGCCATCTTCTCCACGTTGGCTTGTGGATGGAACTGTGCATAGATATATCAGCATTGGACGTCGTGGCACGGGAGGCGAAAGCGAATGGATACTCACAGCATCGCCTTCTAGGTATGGCAGATTGAGGTTTTCGGCCAGATGCGACGCAACAGATGTCTTGCCGCAGCCGGCGGGACCAGTGACCACCCAGAGATGCTTGGGGCGTGAAGGGTCCAGCAGGGCATTGGCGTTGGTGATGGTTGTCGCGTGCACGCCCGAGGGCAGGTCGGTCGACCGCACGATGGGCGGCGGTGTCCTGCTCTGCTTCATATCTACGGTAGATTGGTATTGCTCGTTGGGTGGAGTTGGAGGAAGTGGAAATTTTGAGTCGGTTTGCGACTGTTGATTGGGATGTAATTCACCCATTGTGTCGAAGTTATAGGGGGCTGAGAGATGGATTGGCCACTTGTGGAGGATTTCCTTAGAGGCAGATAATGCCGGTGCCGGTTTCTACAACCGTTTACGACACCCAAAAGTAAAGATTCTGATCGGGAATAGGCAGTTAAATAATCGGCAAATGGCTGTGTTGGATTTTATCGAATATAGATTTATTCTCAAACCGGCTCTGGGCTGTCGAGAAAGGGGATATCGTCGTATAGGGGTTTGGAATTGAGGCTACCTAGGGATGGGATGGAAAGACGACAGGCACGACCACGACTGGGACAGACGGATTGATATATAACAGATTCATCCAAATCGTGCACCATAAGCAGACAGGAGCGAAAACCCCAAAGGCATAAGACATCCCACTTTGCCTCTCTCAACACGCATACACAACAACCCTCAATCGAGACAGCAGCATCATCCCACCCGGGATTCGCGCACGTATGATGATGTTGGGGATCCACCCCCAGAATGCGTCCATCTCATCAGTTTGGCTTCGTCCGGATGCCCTGACAAACACCGACCGACCGCACGCCATAGGGAATAGCCAAACCCTGCATGCATAGTTGCAGTAAGGGGGAGGGTCGGCAGACTCTGATGGTGGGAACTGCAAGTTGATGAGATGCGTGGGGGGAGGGCGGGATTCTCTACCGGCCTGCACTGCTTTGTCTGTGTTCAGTGAATGGGAGGGATCTTTGTGTGGGGGATCTTTCCAACATGACGCCCTTCACCCCCATGGAAAGTCGCACGCTCTGTTTCCACATTCAGACGTCTACCATTGCTGACCCTGACGGACGCCGATACTACAAAAAGCAGCCAACGAGGGCATGCTGTATTGTTATGCTTCTGGCGGCATGGATAGGCTTGGGTGGGATATCGATATTAGGATCCTGCAGTCTCCACAATCACATTCACTTTGACTGCTGTAGGGTTGCCGTGGACAATATGTTGACACTTCTGCTTCACGACTCGACTACGGCAGTAACCGCGACTTGCCATGATTGTATACCTCAGACTTTCTGTTTCCCTCTTCGGTCATTGTCCTGTTGCCAATACTGAAATTCTACGGCTAGAACAGTCCGGTACCCTTAGTTTCGGTGTTTGAAAGGAAGCGGAACAAGAAGAGGCACCAAAAGCCGACGGCCGCGGTCTTCCGGGCTTCATTCTTGGTTTCTACTTTCTCTCACCATCCTGGGCCGATTTGAAAAAGTGACGACGACAGTCAGGACAAACCAAAGGTAAAGTCGGAATTGAGACGCAATTTGGTACTCGGTCCAGTGATGGAAATGTACTTAATTTGAAATATAATATCGCTCAGCTAATACCAACAATTTTGTGAACCCCCAACCCGCTGGAAACTTTGACAATTGACAAGACCACATTTCACCACGCTCAGACCTCGTTAGATGGATACAAAACCTCTCCCAGACCGACGAAATCTTCTTTGATGGACCTGACGCTGACGAAGCGGCTGAGAAGGTTGGCCGAACCTGCCTTGTCGTTTGTGCCGGAAGCTCTGGCACCACCGAAAGGCTGTTGTCCCACAACAGAGCCGGTGCTCTTGCAGTTCAGGTAAAAGTTTCCAGCCGCGTTGCGAAGGGCCTCTTCAGCGTACCTCAAAACGTGTCTGTCTTGGGCGAACACCGCACCCGTGAGCGCATATGCCGAGGTCTCGTCCACGAGCTTGCAGGTGTCTGCGAACGCCTTCTCGGCATCTANCCAGCTGTCGTCATACACGTAGATGCAAATCACTGGGCCGAATAGTTCCTGACTCATGAGCTTGTGGTGTGGGTTCTTTGTCGCGTAGATGGTAGGGTGGATGTAGTAACCCTTGCTGCCATCGTAGGTGCCGCCGACCACGAGCTCCAGCTCTGGGTCTGCGTTGGCTTCGTCAATCGTCTTGCTGAGCTTGTCGAAAGAGCGCTGGTGGATCACCGGTCCGATGAAGCTGTCGTATTCCTCTGGAGGGCCAACCTTGAGCTTCTTGGTCTCCTCGATAAGACGCGGCTTGATCTGGTCCCAAAGGCTGGTAGGGAAATAGCCTCGAGACGTGGCCGAGCATTTCTGCCCTTGGTACTCGAATGCGCCACGAACAGTGTTCATCACTACGTTCTCCACATCGGCTGTGTGGTGGACGAGGTGGAAGTTCTTTCCGCCAGTCTCGCCAACAATGCGTGGGTAGCCTTTGTACTTGCCTTCCGCCACACCTCCAGCGATCTGGCCGTACAAGGATCGGAACACGGCGGTAGAGCCAGTGTAGTGCAGGGCCGCGAACTGTGGGTGTGCAATGGCAACCTTTGTGATTTCCTCAGGGTTTCCTGGTACGAATTGGATGACATTGGGTGGAAGACCGGCTTCGATGAGGATGCGGTAGATCAACCAGTTTGACGCGATGGCCGAATCAGAAGGCTTCCATACAACCACGTTGCCCATCAAGGCAGGTGCGCATGGCAGATTCCCACCAATCGCCGTGAAGTTGAATGGTGAGACGGCATAGACGAAGCCTTCCAATGGCCTGTACTCGACTCTGTTCCAGATGCCAGGGCTGTTGTGCACTGGCTGCTGAGCGTACAGCTCCTCGGCATACTTCACGCCGAACCTCAAGAAGTCACACAGCTCTGCAGCCGCATCAATCTCCGCCTGTATCGCGTTCTTTCCCTGTCCCAGCATGGTCGCGGCGTTGATCTCATACCGATACTTCCCACTTATGAGATCCGCAGCCTTGAGGAAGACGGAGGCACGGTCGGCGAACGGCAATGACTCCCACGCTGCCTTGGCTTCGAGCGCCGATTCGATCGCGTTGGAGACATCGGAGGCGGTCGCGGTGGAGTATGTGGCGATCGAGTCCTTGTGCGAGCTTGGTATGGGCTGCGTCTGAACAGCTGCGGTTTTGATGTGCTTTCCATTGACAACGATTGGGACTTCGAGAGGTAGGCTCTGCTTCAGGGACTGAAGCGCCGCAGACAATTTCTGTCGCTGGGCCGAACCCTTCGCATATGCGTACTGTCATTTGTTAGTCTCTTCCTTCTTCCACCGTCAGCTGACTTCACGAGCACTCACGTTTGGCTCATTGCTGATGCTTGGGATCTTGAAGTTGGCTAGTGTTGACATCCTGCTGGTCTGTACTGCTGCTGCGTTTGCTGTGCGAGACGCAACAGTGAGAGACGGCGAGGCCGACGNCTTCGAGACACAGGCGAAGCGGGCAGGCATGGTGCGTGATCCGACGAGAATCTCTGAATGCAATACAAGGATACAACTGGATTGAGGAGTTGTCTTTCAAATTCAATCACACGTTGCGTACCTTGGTTGTAGTTTTGAGAGCTGCCAGAGCTGCCACGGCTACCGTCGGTTCTCAAAAATCCCCACCATGCGATGACGGGGGCAACGGGGGCTATCATAACATCGTTTTTTCCGATGTCGCTATGCTTATCTTATCGCGCTGGCTTGCTGCGGCTTTGACATTCCAATCTGCCCTTTCCAATGCATTTGACGCTCTCGTCGACTTCAACGCCGCCGTCAGCCGTATTCAGTCACGTAAACAGAGTAATGGTGGCTGTTGCATGGCCTTGAATTTATCTGCATCCACTCGAAAGATGCAGATTGCGTCATGAAGCTACCGGGTCGGTGAGACATGCTAATTATCGCATTCCGAGGCCGCATTCGTCTCATCATACAGGAACGAAATGGCTATTTCCGCTCAGGGGAAAGCCGGACACATCCCATGAGCGTGGTACAGAAACCATCGAACTTTCGGTTGTCACAGCATACGCACGAGCTTTCCATGACACGATCGTACGGTACAGTACCTTTTGATTTTGACATGACCAAGGGCTCGTGCTCGTGCTCGTGCCCGAGCGGTCTGACGTTTGGCCTAGCTCCAACGTCCTCTTTTCCCTTCCTTGCAGGACGGTCGTTTGAGAGGGCACATTGCCAAGATGCATGACATGGAGGGTCCAAACACGCCAGGCTATGACCTGCAGGGAGTGTGTTCCTCCAGAGGCGTCCACCCGACGCTACCGTGGGGATCACTCCATGGGCATGACAAGCTAAATAAATATGCAGATCAATTCAGAGGTTATCTCTATCTAAAGCGTCAAACTTGTACAATAGATTGACATCCAAAACACACGATCATCAGCGTCCTTCCACATTAATGCTATGTCTTTTGTAGATGGCTACAAGACATCTCGACATACCATCCAGCCTCTAGTCCTAGAGTGTGATCCGACATTGCCCTCACCGCAATTCAACCAACATCGTGGCCGGATGCTCCAACAAATCCTTTACTCTCTCAGCACACCTCGCACACTCAGCCCCATCAACGACTCTGTGATCTGCACTCCAGCTCAGCGAAAGCTCCTCCTTCTTGATCAACTCTCCCTCCTCGTTGAAAGCCGGCACCACTTTACTCCGTCCTATTCCCAGGATCGCCACCCGCGGTTCGCTGATGACGGGTGCAACGATACCTCCACCGATGTTGCCAATGTTGGACACCGTGAAAGTGCAACCGCCAAAGTCACCGGGTGAGAGTTTGTTGTTCCTGGCTTTTTCAGACAGCTGTCGCAGTTGGATCGCAATTTCAGAGATGCTGAGGGCCTCCACGTTGCGGATTACTGGGACCAGCAGACCAGACGGCGTGTCCACTGCCACGCCGAGATTGTGCGAGCCTCTATAAGTCAGCTGCGGCTTCTTAGGGTCTGCGGTCGAGAGAGAGGAATTGAGGAGCGGATGATAATGCAAGGCTATGCTGACGGCTTTGAGGATAAAGGAGAGATGAGTGAATTTGAGTTGTTGGCGCTCGGGCGACGTGGCTCCCAAGTGATTCAACCTTTTACGGATAGAAGTCAAGGAGCCCATGTCCGCACTGCAGGTGTAAAGAAAATGGGGAATGTTCAACGATCTCGTCATCGCCTTGAACATCTGCCCTTGGACTGGGGAAAGATCGACCTTTCGGTCTTCTTTCACGCTTGTGACTGCCGCAGTTGACGCTTGAGGAGGCTGCTGTTGCGTTTGTTGTGAGGCAATATGCCGATGGACATCTTCCTTCAACACTCTTCCGTCTTTCCCAGACCCGAGCAGCTCTTCGATCACCAGGCTGTGCTTCCTGATCAGGTGTCGGACTGCGGGAGTTGCCAAGGACCCTTTGTATCCCTTATTGGAGGTTTCCTCTTCCAGCTCAGGGCCCTGCTCTTGACCTTGGCTCTTTTCCGCTATCTTACCAGAGTCATGCCCTGGACTCTGCCCTTCCTCTGCATCCACGTCTGAGTTGTTACCTTCTTCAATCTCCCCACCTAGCTTCGCCTCGTCCTCCCCACTAACCTCTCCATCGAGGTCGATATCCACCAGCGGCTGACCCGTCCGTGCCATATCATCAGGTTCGTAGTGCAACTTCTTGATCACACCGTCGAACGGCGATGTGATCTCCACGCTTGCCTTGTCGGATTGAACTTCGCAGAGTTTATCGAACTGCTCGACCCGGGCTCCCGGTTGAACGAACCATTGTATCAACTGGCATTCTGTGATGCCTTCGCCGATGTCTGCAAGAAGGAAAGGCTTGATGGCAGAACTGCGTGTGAAACTCTGAAAAGGCCTGCATTGTAGCGACCGTTGAACTGGAAATCGGTTCGAAAACCTCGCTGGAAGGTTCGTCGACCGGAGGACCTTGGCCAGTGGAGTTCGATGTATAGACATCATTCCTTCATAGCAGAAACCACTCGTTCAACGTCAGGAACGAGTGCAAGTTTACGAAAAGATCACATTGTGTCGGGAGGCTGAAAATAAGGACGGTAGGCAGTCGTATGCTCTTCACTCGGTAGACAACATTGCCGTGAAAGCGAATTGTGTACCACCCACCTGTCTCTACCGAGGCTGGTTCGGCTTAAGCTTGCCAATCTGTTTGGTGCAATGCGGAGCTACTGTCTGGGGAAGCCGGGGTTTGACCCGAAGATAGCCGCGCTATACTGAATGAAGGTATTGAAGTGAATCCTGTCCCTATATTGCTTTCGTCATCGTTGAAGACATTCATTGATTGCTTTTCGAGATGCATAACCAAGTGAGACAAGTACGAAAAGCGAAGTGGTTATCAACGAGATTTTAATTGCAAGGGCGCGCATGCAGTCAAATTCATACAATTCTCTCCCGGTCACTGGCTGAGTGTCCAAACTGGAAAGAAATCGGGTTTAACTTCGTCAAGATCTTCAGGAAGTGGTGGCATACATGCAGAATATACGTGTGATTCCAAGGAAAAGATTGATGCCTTTCATTATCGACGTCCAGACTTCAGTATTTGCACTTGGACCTCATCGTCGTCAGCCTTTGTAGTCTCATTACGATACAACGTCCAGCTTTCACTTAATGCCGTTGACAGGTGCTAACAAGGAGCAAGTTCACATGAAGAATTGCAGGTTTCATTTTCTGATTCTTACAGTCTTCATATGACAAGTGCAATTGAAATACATGTCTTCACTTGGTAATAGATTTGAGAGGGCAGTAGCAGACTCTATCCATGTGCAGCCACGCGGACTTACCGCATACCCATTCGTGCCAGATCGTCCCTAGCAGTCACGACAATTGAAGATAACCGAGACATTGTTGATATTGTCGCAGATCAAGATTATAGCCGAAGATGCCACCAACACGAACACATGGTCCAAGACGCAGCCGGACATCAGCTGTAACGGCAGCACGCCGGAATCGCGCTCCGGCAGGTGGAGGGCAATCTGAGCCACTAGCAGTCAGACGGCCCTTGGTCCGTTCCCGCATTGATCTATGCGTCGAGTCAGTCTGTCTTAGATATCATGCGAGGAGAACGGCAGCTAACACCCGCATCCAACAGTCCGGGAACACATTTTCTGTTCCTTCTGGTGGGACCACAGACAAGGCTGGTGACCATTCACACCGCATTGCTGCCAAACTCAACCATTCAACATATTGAGCAGCAACGCTGTCTTCTAGGCGCTTATTGCTTGCCAAGCGTCGACGCCGAAATGTTCCAACTTTACCGTAGTAGCAAGTACCAGGGCAAATTCTTTTCCAAGGGCATCGGTGATACTGTGATGCAGGATAATGAAGAAGCCATGGAGTTTGAAGATCTCGAATGGCACCGCCTTATTGAATTGTATCTTTTAGGGGTAGAGATCAAGGACGAACAACTCGCGAACATCGCTATCGATGCTCTGGTGGAAAAAGCAGATGTTGATAAGCCGGCTCGCTATCCTACCAGCTTTGCAGGGTATGTCTACGCTGAGACCGAGCCAGGTGACAAATTGCGGAAGCTTCTGGTCGATATGCATGTGTGGATTGGACAAGGTACGTGCTTGATGATCTGTTAGATTGTGACAGTAATCCTCACCAGTCGGTAGGTACTGGTATTCAGCCGCCGCACGACGATGCAGAGGGCCCCGTGGACTTCAAAAGAGCCGTGCGAGCGGGTGTGGCCAGCCTACCTCCTTCGGTCTTGCAACTCGACCTTGACGAGCTCGACAAGCCTTGGACCCTCGACCGGTGCTTGTATCACCGCCATTTGAGAACACCCAAGTGCATTTAATTAGAGCGTCGGGTCCGGTTGATCAGACGACCAAGGCTCCAAGTAGGATATGACGCGGCAGTTGAAGCTTTATTAGGTCTGCAGCTTAGGAACACCAACCTATGCAGGGTGAGATGCAGTGACCGTTCGAAACACCTAGGCATTGCCTTAAGATCTCCTTTTGTTTAGAATAAGATCTTCTAGGCAACAAGCAGTGCAAGATGACGAGAGAACTGCGATTCGGCAGATCACAATAGTCGATCAAGACTCCATCAACCTTGATTCTGCGTGGAACCCTGTGTTGTAATCTCCAGTATCGCTATCGGAACGTCCTGCTTGCCTTTTTACAGCGCGTCTTTTGGGCCTCGCATTTATCTTTTCTTCTGCCTGCCTTTTTATAGCGCGTCTTTCGAGCCTCGCTTTTATCTTTTCTTCTGCCTTCAACTTTGCCTCCTGCTCAACTATTGTAAAAAGCCGTTGGGACCAGAGCTTGTTCTTGGCCCTCTCGGTATTCAAGAAGCCATTGACTTCGGATATTCCATCCTTTAAGCCATGCTGCCAAAGCGGCTCAGTGGAATCGAGTGGTTCTCCTCGAGTGACATCGGCCACTGTCATATCCCAAACATCCTCCTGCACAGCGAGGGCCGATTGAGCTTCCAAAGCCTCTCGAAGGTCGACTCTTCTCTGCCTTCGCTCGATTCGGGTGCGAAACATTCGAGAGAGACTTTCCGGTTGTGGTTTTTTAATCCTCAGAAAAGGCATCCTGTTTGCGTGTGCAAAAATCGGCACATGTCGCTTGCCAGACAGCTTTTCCAGTGGTAATGGCCGTTGGAGAATCGAAGGAGGTTTTGTGGAATCCACAGCTTTTGATTTCTTCCGAATGGCCTTTTCTCTTTTATCTTTATCCACCTGTCGTTCCCATAATTTGTCCTTGGCTTTGGCAGGAGCGGAATTCAAGATTTGGAGAATGCGACTGCGCCTGCCTCTCTTTTTCTCTATCACGGCATCAAGGAGATCAATAGCTTCATAGCCAGCATCGAAAGCAATCCGCAGACGTGTTCTGCCTTCAATGAACCGAGCTTGCCGAAAGCGATTTCGTATCAATGTCGAGATCTGAGTACACTGCTTGGAATTCAAGGTTGTCTTTGAGCGTAAGGCGTTAGCTTGGCCCAGTAGAGCGCGGTACAATGCTATCGCTGCAACGCGATGCAACGACGATTGACGAGGAACTCGTAGGCCATAACTTGAGAGCACCATCAGTAGTCGAAAGGAGGTTCATGTTGATCTGAGGTTGCACATAACAAAAGTCGAAACAACGTCAAGAGCAGCCTCGGTCTTGGCATCGCCTCGGTTTCGGGAGTCTGGTTGCGGGTGCTCGTTCGCCATGACAATGTCCACCAAGTAATATGTATGTATCACGAAGGTGATGTAGACTTCGTGATCATCATGTTTGCTGGTCATTTAGGATCTCTCAGACGCAACAATCCCATCAAGAGCTTGGAATTCTAATGAAATACCTAGGTGCTGTATACATCGCGTATGAGACACTTGCTCCCCCCCCTTTCCACTGCCAGATTCTCGTGATGACCAGTGCCAATATTCATAATGAATTATCATCTGAGCATTCCGAATTGTATGAGATCGCCTCGTGATTGGGAAGGGCCTTCGCAACAACTTCCAATGCCGCAACATGCTAAGCCATGTCGCCAAAGAGCCAGAACCTCCGAGATCATCTGTTGGCCACTGCCAGCCAAAACCTGAAACTATCTATCCTACCCTATTATCTTATTATCCCTATTGCATCTTGGCTGTTGGTGTTTTCGAATTCTCGCTGATGACCCGACTGGAGCGCATTGTCGAGCGTATTGTCTTTTGCGCTGGGATTGGAGAGAGAAAAGACAGAAGCCTCGTGGATGCAGTCCAGCAAATCTTCATTAGTGCGGTCTCGAGGGTCCGAAGGTAGATTCAGGGATTGGACCTCATCCGGCCTGCTTCTATATTGATGATCATCAAAAAGTATATAACATTAAAATTGACAACGCCAGGTTCGATGCAATTTGCCTAGCCGAAGAATCAGAGCGAGTAACATTTTCAAGCAAAAGGTATTCTCCCAAACGCCGAACAGGATCGGTTACCATGTGGCCCTGTCGTCGAATATGATATTTATTCCAGAATCTGTGCGTTGACCACATCCCCATCTTTGTATCCAGCATCCTCAAACCTATTGCCACCGTCCAGAACCCGCCCTCGATAGGTCAATCTTACCGCCTGTACATTCAAGCGGCTGGCGGCCAGTATCTTTAGGTCTTTTGTCGGTCGCTTCCGCTGGATGTTGACCGTGATCGTCTTTTCGTTACCCACGACCGGCCTTATGTTGACGGCGACAAGATCATCGCCCCAATCTTCTGTGGCCTCTGACACGGATGAATCGTCTGCGTCCATATCGACAAGATCTTCAGGATCAACAACGCACCATCCGGGGACACGGTATTCTCTTCCCCAGCGATCGAAGAGTCCGCCTTTGACCTGATCTCTGCTACTCTTGCCACTCGTGAACTTCCCACTTGGACACGAAATTCCGACGCTTTTGAGTAAAGACCCGGCTTCTGCCAATTTCCCCTCGCGCATCTTTTCGCTGGCGAGCTGTACCGCATACCAGACCTCTTGGATCTCTGGGTGTAGTTCTGCTTGCGTTTCGAAGTGCGCCATACGTTCGCGCTGTAATATATTGTGCGTCCATGGTGGTGGATGCTGTACTAAGTGTTTAGGACTTCTGCCTAGTGGGGTAACTGGTCGAAGTGGTTCATCGTGGCCATTATCTTTAGCTGATGAACCTAGGAAGCATATCAGCAAGATGAGCAAAGATTGGAGCACCAGATGTATCATCAACCGTACCATTGTCTCTGTCTCTTCCGCGTCTGCGGTCCTGAACCCTGTCGCCAGTGGACTGTTCGGGTCCTCCATCACCATCTCCATTCGGCCTCGAGACGCATGAACCCTGATCAGATCGTCAGTTGGGCCGGCTTTGATAGGCGATCTGCAGACCTGATGCTCACCATGACTACTCATACTGGCTTGGCATGAGAACCAAGCATACAAGATTGTCTTTCCAGATGAATCAGTTGATGAATGAAATGGATCGTCAGTCGAAGGGACCAGATATGGATGTGACGTAGCGGGGACAATCGCGGAGATGTAGATAATAAGTAAGGGGTTAGGGGATGTAGTTAGAGCAGCATCAAAAGGAAAACTCCAATGCGAAGCGCCATGGACAAAGACACATAATCATCACGGCAAGATTTAGGAATCAGATCGCAGTTGTCAGATCGCTATTGCGATCTAAATTAATAATGCGACCATACTTTATCCATACTTTATCCACCCCTACACCCGCGGTATCATACCGTAACCTTAAAATCCGGGCGCAGTAGTGTCGGGACCTGCCATTGCGATGTCTTGGCACTTTCTTTACAGAGCTTCTTCTTGCGACAACATGTAAACAATGCTGGTAGCCAGCGAGTATGATCTCGTTTCCAACAGCGTTCACACATGATTTGTCTGGATACTCATCTGTTAATTTGCCGTCCTAGTTTTCTAGGGCAGTGATCGACAATGTTCAAGTTGTGTCATGCGCTCGATTTAGGAAAACCAACTTCGAAGCCATATGGCTGAAAATGTCTTCCCATACGGATCCTTTGGACGGGCCATCTACGACCCGGATGAAAGGGGATGGCGCTTTCAACGCGATGCAGGGCTAACGGCTGCCCTCCGACAAGTTCGTCGTCCCGCTTCTGGCGAAATCGACAGCCCACTCTTGTCACCCTCGGGCAATGACAAAGTCTCTGAGCAACCAGCCGTTTACTTTCAGAAACAATTGAGAAACCTTTCTCGAACGATTCCAATTGTCCAGCCTGCTTCGGATACTTTTGAATCGCTGTACCCTGTCTCCAAGGCTTTGGAACAGGTCAACACTCAGCATGACCCGATCTATGGATCTTTAGTATCACAAGGGCATATCTTCGTGGAAAGCTCGCGACGTGCAGTCCCAGCAGTTGCTCATGCTTCAGGTCCTTCAGGAAGCGACCTCCGCATCATCACTTTGACTTACGAGAATCGGTTTTGGGAGGGTAGCAAGGACGAATGGCTTGTGGTACCGACTGCTCGCGGCGAAGAGGTTACATGGCTTGGTGATGGTGTTCCAATCTGTCAGATTGTATTTTCACAATCGTCTGAAAGTCAGGACTGCTTTGTAGCGCTGAGGTTTCCAACAAAAGTGCTCATATTTCGACCATTGCTCTCCAAACATTTCAGTCTGGGAATGTCTCAGGTCAACCCCAATACTATCTGCGAGCTTCCTAGAATCAATCCGGGCGAGCATTACTGCGCGCATGTCAGTTTCAATCCCTGGTACCCACGTCAACTCGCAACGATAGACGGAAACGGTGAATGGTGCCTATGGGATCTGGAAGGCAAAAGGAGCATCGTTGCTAAGGCTTCTACTCGCTCAGATATCTCAGCTTCTCGTATCAACGAGAAATTGGTGACAGATGGATGGGCTCGGATCATGTGGCTCCAAAATCCAAGCACCATCATAGTGTGCACTAGACTCAAGGCTGAGATGTACGATGTTTCTGCTGGCCCAACACTGCTGCAACGTGTAACTTTGGGTTCTTCATCTGGACCGGAATGGATATTCGACGTCATTGTTCTTGCACCACATCTGGATCATGTCGCATTCTTAACTGGTACACATCTTATTTTGCAGAAGCTAAACCAATCGCTAAATGGGTACCTTGAACTTGAAACGATATCGACAATTAGACACTACCTAGATAACAACGAGCCGGCCACAAAGATGAAAGCTTGTTCTCTGGACGAAGGTTAGCTGTACTATCGTAACATCCTACTGTAATGGTATTAGCTGACCTCAAAGTAGATACGATGCTTTTAACACTCCAGAACGGAAAGCTGCTCATGACGTGCGTCATGACAGGGTTCAGAAATGGCCAGGTGTCCACGAGTGCACCATCGACCACTGTTCACGATGGTGTGTCTCCAAATTCTACTGATATTGCAGGTGAAGTCGATTTCCAACTGTGTGCATTGGAACAGAGACACCGTGGACGAATAAAGCTCTCTCTCGATGACCATGTTACGCGTGAAGACATGCACCTCTCCGTGACAGTACTCCAGGAAGATCAATCTTTAGTTCAAGGCATATGGTCTCTAGGGAAAGACACAACCACCACTCGATATCTCCAGGACCTGGCTTCAACTGGACGTTTCCACGGGCGTGCAACGAGAGCTCCACAAGACAAATTTGTCATCCCGGACGGAGCCTTAGATGAAGAGGAGGAGTCTGAGATCAGAGGCGAACCAACTTCTCATTATGCGATGGGAGCTCTAAACGCTGCGCTTGCGAGAGAAAGAGATCGAACAGGTGTGAACCATGTGCTGACAGCTCGTAGAATGATCAACGGCAATGGTTTTGAAGCTACTGGATTTGAGGATATTGTTGAGTCGACTCAAAAGTCACTGGCCTCCCAGAATCGCGAAACGTCTCTGCCGTGGCGCACACTCTCAGAACATGGAACTGGGGAACACCAGCTACTCGACATCGAAGAAGCTTCTCAGCGACTGGACGAATTACGCTCGAATCAGGGTGAAGACGGCACAACTACAAATGCTGAAGAACCTGCTGGAGAGAGTATTGAAGAAACAACCAATCTCGTGCTTGAAAATATCCAATGGAGCTCCAGTTCGGATGTGGCTATCCCACACGGTACAATCTTGGAAGCATATGACAAAATCATTTCCCATTGGATTTCGCCCTTATCGGATATGATTTCAGGACGATCACGCCTTGCAAAAGATCGCCTTGCTCGGCAAATGGCAATACAAGTCGCTCTTGCGTCACAGGTTGTTAGGACTGCCTTGTGGAAACCTGTAACTGAAACGGAACAGGATGCTGGGGATACACAGACTTGGGACCTTCCATTACGCGGCACAACCAAACCATATCAGTCTTCGGAAACTGGGCAAGCAAGCACTCAACGATCTGAGGCAACGCCACAGCCATTACTCACACCACGTACGACACCGTCTGTGATGACAGGGAGCAGCAGCCACCCATCAACCTTCCTAGCGCCTGAAGTTTCACGGCTCACGAGTTACACCACCTTCGCCAGATCGGCTCCGCCGGCGTTACCCCGCTCACTCAACCGCGTGCTATCACACTGGCAAACTGGAAGCGATCCAGATGAATATGATTGGCTTTCCTCCCGGACCAAAGTGCGACAGCAAGCCGAAGCCGAGGAAGCAGAGTCACAACTCACCGAGAGGGATCGTAGGCGACTGCGGAAACAAGCCGAGAGATTGCTTCAAAAGCAGAGAAAGGAAAATAACAAATCCCCTGGGTTTCAATACGGCCAGGCTCCTCAAAGTAGCCAGCAGCTTCCCGGCACCGCAACGTTCAGTGCTAGCCAGCAACCAAGCCATAATATAGCCTTTGGTAGTGACTTACCGAGCAGTCAGACTTTTGGTGCAAGCCTTGCCGCCCCAGCGTCCCAAGTTGTGCCTGGCAAATTTGGTGGACGGCCGCCGCTGAAGAAGAAGCGGAAACAAGGGTTTTGATTGGAATACACGAACTGGAGTCTTGATTATATGAGGATATATCAATTGGCCTTCGACAAAGATCGAAATTGTTTCAGTCTCAACACATGGTCAAGATCCATTGCCTTTGGTCATAAGGGTTTCGCTGTGTGGCTCAAACCAGATGTGTGAACGTGGCTTGCACGTAAATGTGTCTGGCAGTATCATTGTTTACCTTAGTCTGCAGCAATAGATATAAGGCGAGAGTGTCAAGTGTGATGAGAGCCAATGCTGGAGCTGTAGCGGGGCGGGCCGAGCCGAGCCCTTGAGCGCTCGATGGGAAGCTTTGAATCTCCAATTCATGGCTCGGATATGTCATTGGGACTGGAAAGTTCGTAAGGCAGTCGTCTCTTTCCGGAGCCACTTTACCCTCATTTCATCTCCCTCAAATATTACAGTAGTGCTAAACGATTCCACTATAAGCTGCTCAATCGTATCTTACCCTGTGGATGATCACAAGACAGCACATCCTCAAGCCGACCATGGCGCTGTCCACAAACTCCCTCACAGCAACACGACGCGCGCTGCAACTGGCATCCTCATCGTCCCGCAGAAGTCTACCAGCATTCACACGGGCAGTGCAAGGCTCAGTTGCTGCCTTCTCGACGAGTCCGCAGAATGGCATTCCATCACCCACAGAATCAATGTTCCGGTCGTCGTCGACAGTGGGCGGACCTCCTAACACGTACTTCCAACGGTCGACACTCCCAGCGAACACAGTGGTGAAATTCGTACCGCAGCAGACAGCATGGATCGTGGAGCGGATGGGACGGTTCAATAGGATCCTTCAGCCAGGGTTGGCACTGCTGGTGCCGCTGATCGACCGGATTGCGTACGTCAAGTCGTTGAAAGAGAACGCTATCGAGATTCCCTCGCAGTCAGCCATTACCGCCGACAATGTCACCCTCGAGCTAGACGGTGTGCTGTACACTCGTGTCTTCGACCCTTACAAGGCCAGCTACGGCGTGGAAGACGCCGAGTATGCCATTTCGCAACTCGCGCAAACGACCATGCGCAGCGAGATCGGTCAGCTCACGCTCGACCATGTACTCAAGGAGCGCGCCGCTCTCAACACGAACATCACCCAGGCAATCAACGAGGCGGCGGCTGATTGGGGAGTGCGCTGCTTGCGATACGAGATCAGAGACATCCATGCGCCAGGCCCAGTGGTGGAAGCCATGCACAGGCAGGTGACGGCGGAAAGGAGCAAGCGAGCGGAGATCTTGGATTCGGAGGGTCAGAGGCAGAGCGCCATCAACATCGCAGAGGGTCGCAAGCAGTCTGTAATCCTCGCATCCGAGGCTCTCAAGGCCGAGCAGATCAACACAGCGTCCGGTGAGGCGGAGGCAATCCTGCTCAAAGCCCGCGCCACGGCTGCAGGCATTGAATCGGTCGCTCGCTCGATCGAGCAAGGCGGCGGTAGCGCACAGAACGCGGTCTCGCTGTCGGTGGCGGAGAAGTACGTGGAGGCCTTCGGCAGGCTCGCCAAGGAGGGCACCAGCGTCGTCGTGCCAGGCAACGTCGGCGACATTGGCAGCATGATCGCCACCGCCATGGGCGTGTACGGGAAGGTGTCGCAGACTCAGGCGAAGTCCCTCGCTGCGCCTCTGGCCGAGGGCAATGCATCTTCCGCGTCCGGTGAGACGACTGGTGGCGAGCAAGCTGAGAAGTCCGTCAATGGCGATGTCGCCCAGTCGGTCCTAGACTCTTTCGCCGCCACCCAGTCGAGGCACTGAGCTCAGATCGGTATCTGAACTTGGTCCCTTTTGTTCCCCCTCTTGCAACGCTCTCTATTCACGATCGAAACAATCAGCCCTCCTCCTCATCTTAGAATCTTTGGTCCCAGCAGAGCCTATAAGATTCAAACTTCACACCCCTCCAATCGTCCAGTAATGGCACCAACTCACAGCCTACACGCTAAGAAACCGACAATCCCTGTCGACGGGTTCAACATTTTGCATTCATTGATAAGTAATTGAAGCAGAAGCAGAAGGAGGAACAGCTCGTATGAGATGGAGAGTCGAGGTCGAACTCCACCCTCGTGTCTTATCATCAGACGAAAGGCAGTAATCCTCTCCTCTACCACGGGAGTGAAGAATGAAAGAAAAAAGCAAGAAGTGTATCAGAATGGCAAGAATCTGTCTACAAAAGGAGCTCGCTCGGTCTTGTATGTGTATGTTATGTATAGCACTAGGAGAAATCCCAGAAAGTCGACAATTCTTTCCAATGTGCAGAATTCCGTGAATGTATCAATGTTGGACTGTAAATCGAAGTCACTTACCTCGTCGACGTGATACGTATTACGGAACAGCAAGACTCACAACTACTAGCCACTGGAATTTAAAGCATGGCCAAGCAGGACGGGGGTCCGGAATTGAGAACAAAATTGACAGATTCAAGACTTAATTCATTTTCATATCGTGATAACTGTGCAGTGGCAGCGGCGGTAGCACGCAGAAACGTAAAGGGGGGAAAAGCAGAACTATATCAAGGTCTACCCTTTGGCGGCACCAGCCTTGATGAGCAGGATATCGCCGTCCTCGACGACGTAGTCCTTCCCCTTTGTCATAATTTTGCCCTTAGCCTTGACGCCAGCCTCGTCGCCCTCCTCACGGAGAACCGAGTAGTTGTAGACGATGGCCTGGATGAACGTCTTCTCGAAATCGCCGTGGATGACACCAGCGGCTTGAGGAGCCTTGGTGCCGTTGCGGAGAGTCCATTGACGGACCTCGTCCGTGCCTGTGGTGAAGAAGCTGCCCAGGTTCAGGGCCTTGCGCATGGTAGTGATGATCTTGGGCAGGGCGGATTTGGTGTTCAAGTTCTTGCACTCCTCTTCCGCCTCCTTCTCGGTCTCGAACTGCGTCAGGCGCTCCTCGAAGCAAACCGAGATTGGAATGATCACATCGCCGGTGGCGTTCTGCTTCACCCACTCAGCGACCTTGGGTAGATGCTTGTTCTTTTGCCTGATGTAGTCGCGTTCTGAGAGGTTCACCAGGTAGACAACGGGCTTGGCAGTCAGAAGGAAGAGAGGGTTGATGACCTCGACCTATTCGATGACAATAGTCAGTCTCGCGTCGTCACACATCAAGAAGTTGCATTGTAAGCAGGCGTGTTTGTTGTTTTGGAATCAGTCGGGACGTTTTCTCATGCCACCTCTAAGCGTTGTATTTGGTGAGGCGGCTTCAATGAGCTGGGATTATAGAGGTTGGACCTCTGGTTCATCATGAAAAACAGTAAGGGAAAAGCATTGCACAGTGCGAAACTCACCTCCTTTGGAGCCCAGTCACCCTTTCGGACATCTTTTCCGTCATTGAGCATCGCTAGGATCTTTTCGACGGTGGCCTGCTCCTCCTTCAACTTCTTCATCTCGAGGGACTGGCCACCACGCCTGGTCTGCTTCACCAGGTTCTCGAGAGCCTTCTCGACGAACTCAATATCCTTGATCCTCAACTCCTCGCTGATGATATCGAGATCACGGATTGGGTCAACATCACCCTCGACGTGGATGATCTCAGCATCGTCGAAACATCTCACCACTTGGAAGACGGCGTCGACGGCACGAATGTGGGATAAGAAAGCGTTACCAAGACCAGCGCCAGTGGAAGCGCCTCTTGTCAGGCCGGCAATGTCATAGACAGTCAAGTTGGCCGGCACGCGTGACTTTGGCTGGTACTGCTCGCAAAGCCAGTCGAATCGCTCGTCTGGGACGACGACTCTCGCCTCTTCAGGGTCGATTGTGGCATATGGAAAGTTGGCAGGGTTTCCAAGAGAACTCTTGGTCAGAGCCTGGAAGAAGGTAGATTTACCCACGTTGGCCAAACCAACCTGTAGCGCAGAGGATGGTCAGCACATGACCGAACACACCATTGGATCTCATGGCAGAGACCAGAAAGCGCTCAAGGCGGCTGTGGGGAGGTATTCATACATACGATCCCGCTCTTCAGGCTGTTGCCGGGACGACCAAGCAACAACTTCTCCTGCTTGACTTCCTTCTTTGGAGGCATCTTCTTTTTCGACTTTGCGAATTGAGAGGAAGAGGTGGAGAAAAGGGCGGCGAGACAGGGCCTGGATGTGGTGGGTGTGGGTACGGGCGAGGCTAGGCGCTGGCAAGGGAAGAAATTCTTGGAGCGTAATGCAGAGCCTGCTGCTTCAGCGAAAAAGGGGGATAGAGAAGTGAAGAGAAAAGCCGGCGCGCGAACTGAAGACAGTTTGGCGACGTCAATGGGTTAGTGGAGGGGGGGAAAGAGAAGAAAGATGAGAGTGGAAGTGATTAGAAGGGTGATGGAGCCACTGTGAGCATCCGTAATGGAGCTGTTGGTGGGGTATGGCGGATGCAGCCCAGCAAGAACAGACAGCACCACACAGCAAAAGCGCGGTAGACACGAATAAATTAGGTAGGTAGGTAGATGTGAGGGCGGAACAGAAGAAAAAGCCCGATGTCAAAATTTGATCTCTACATATGGGCAGCGTCATTGGTCTTGGCATTTTGGTCCTGGCAGAATTGTGCTCTGACCACGCTCAACGGCGATGCCGATTCGGTAATTTACAATGTTAAAGGCTTGGGATTGTTGGTCTAGAAAGGAGGTTGTAGTGATGAAGCACTGAATAAATTGATGTTTTGATCGTGAAATATTCAATATCGTATATATGTATGACATGGCACATTGACCTCAGAGCTTTTAAATGACGTAGACTAGATGCATTGGATCCTCAAATGGTTTGGAGCATCATCTAATGCTGAGCAACAACACCAGCCTCACCGGCCTGAGCAGTGATCCTCTTCTTGTAGTCCTTGACGGTACCGCCGAAGTGCTCTACCGTGCCCTTGTCACAAACCCAAAGGCTGGTGCAGACGTTCTGCAGCATGGTGACGTCGTGGCTAACCATGAGTACACCACCCTGGAACTGCTGGAGGGCGACGGAGAGGGCATCCATGGCCTCGATATCGAGGTGATTGGAAGGTTCGTCGAGGACAAGAATGTGAGGATTCTGGATGGCAAGGCAGGCGAATGCTACCCTGGATTTCTGACCTCCAGAGAGCAGGCCCATCTTCTGCAGACCAGTCATGCCCGTGATGCCGAAAGCACCCAGGTGCCGGCGGTATTCTTCGTCGGACCTGCCTGGGTAGTTCGCCGACATGAAAGTCACGGCCGATGCGTTCATGTCGAGTGCGTCGACGTGGTGCTGTGCGAAGAAACCAATGCGCAGGCGTGCATTGGATGAGATCAGACCGGACGTGGGCTGCAGTTGGCCGATCAGCAGCTTGAGCGCTGTCGTCTTACCAGCACCGTTGGGTCCAACGATACCAATACGTGAGTCTAGCTGCACGTCCAGGTCAACATTTCGTAAGAGTGGCTTGCTGGGGTCGTAGCCGAACGTTACGCCAGCCATCTGGATGATAGGTGGTGAGAGCTTCTCAACGTCTGGGAAGCGGAAGTGAACCGAGTACTCTGCCTCTGGTGCTTCGAGGATAGGCATCTTCTCGAGCTTCTTGATTCTCGACTGAGCTTCCGATGACTTGGCCGCGTTGTAACGGAACTTGTCAATGAAAGCTTGCAGATGCGCTCTTTCCGCCATCTGCTTCTCGTACTCTCGCTTGGCGGTCTTGCGTCGTTCCTCCTTTGTGGCGTAGAAAGACTCGAAGTTGGCACCCTTGTAGTAGTCCAACCGCTCTGAGTGCTGGTGCATGATATCTGTGGCGACCTCATTGAGGAAGGCTCTGTCGTGAGAGACGACAAGCACAGTGCTTGGGTAGGTCTGGAGGTAGTTGGACAGGAAAGTAATGGACGGCACGTCCAACATGTTAGACGGTTCGTCGAGAAGCAGAAGATCAGGCTCACAGAAGAGGGCTCTTGCAAGGGCGAGACGCATACGCCAACCTCCAGAAAAGGTCTTGGTGGCAAATTGTTGACGCTCTGGAGAGAAACCCAAACCTGCCAGAATACTAGCTGCCCTTGACTCGGCCTTGTCGGATTCCATCTCTGCGAGTTTGGACTGGATATCACCTAGAGTGATATCAAGCCCTTCTCGCTGGTGGTCGATCTTGGCAGATTCGGCCGATGTGTCTGCGAGAGAAGACCTATCAGCATCAAGCTGGGCGAGTTCCTTGGTGATCTTGTCTTGTTCTTTGAGCAAATGCTTGCGCCAGACATCGGCATCCAAGACGGCTTGGATGGCCGAGGTGTCATCACCGGTGATTTCTTGTTCCACGTGGAGAATAGAGATATGTGTGGGAATTGCGATCTCACGCTTACTCAATGCACGCAACAGAGTAGACTTTCCTATACCGTTCTGACCGACCAGACCATAACGTCTACCATAGGCCAAAGTTAAGTTGGTGTCAGACAGAATACGTTTGCCACCGATTGAAACATCGATACCATCGACCTTGATATCTTTGCTCTTAGATTGAGCGTCAGATCCAAGCTGGAGAGGGTTGACGGCCATGAAGAACTCCTCGTAAGACTGTTGCTCCTCGGGCATGTCGAGCAGCCTGGAGGCCTCATATTCGACCGTTTTGAATTCCTTCTTGTCATGCTTGGCCCGGAGTTTCCTCTCGGCCTTCTCGAGCTTCTTTCGATCGACTCGAGACTCGACCTTACGAGAGTTTGCGGATTCCAGGTCGACATTGCCACCAGCCAGAGCCAGAGTGGAGGAGACGTTTTTCTGCGCGCCTACTTGGATGGTCTGGTCGAGCTTTCTGGCGGAAGGAGCCTGCTGCCTCTGCTCGCCATCCCTGCCAGACTGATCGTTGAGCCGGGAGACGAATTTTTCGACGAGGTTGTTCACCGACACCTCATTCTCGCCCGAAAGATCGCCAGAGGCGGACAGCAGAAGCTGTGTTATGACGGCGGCGGCCTCTCCCAACGGGTCATCGCCCTCGGCGCTGTACTGGTGAGCGGCATGGTTTAGGTATCCGGCAGCATACTCGGCGACGACGGGGTCTATGCGGTTACTAAACTGGGCCTGGATCTCAGACTCCATGGCTGTCCCGTACCGTCTGACTATCTATGGAAGATCGTCGCTCGGAGGGTCGCGGTGTGACTCTCGCCTACAATGGACCTGGCCAGCTGACTTGATTCCAGGTTTGAAGACCTTTTTTCAAGGGGATGTGATACGTGGGAAAAGGCACAGCAGAATTCCCAAAGGGGCAAAATTGGCTGGATGTCGTGCCTTCCGCAAGGGGAGGGATATGGTCACGATGGGTTGGACTGGCAATGCAATGTAATGCGCAGCAAGCCGTGGCGGGTATGGTAGAGTTTGCTATGTTGGTCTGGTCACCACAAACACGCACACACACACACACACAGAGACAATGATTGTATGTACAGCGTGTGCCGCACTGTACTGTACGCCCGAAACGGCAGGAATACAATTAACCCGAGTCTAACAGGCAATAACCCAGCAACTTCCCAAAGCGGCAGGAATACCATGACAAAGCCGACATTTACACACGGCAGGAACCCGCCCGGCAATTCTCGTTTCCGGTTCGTCCCATGTGCCAAGCAAGAGAGATCCGCGCTTGCTCTAGCCAATCAGAAGCCTCAGACTGGGTTGCGACTCGCAAACCAACCGGTTTTCAGCCTCAGGCCGGCCCACAGTCCTGGTTCGGCACACGCGACATCCACGACACAGCACAATTGACATGCTCGCGGCGGACGACATGCCATCCGTCGCCGTAGAGGTGGAGGGCTGACAGGCCAGGCGTTCGGCTGGATTCGCTGTCGTTGGCAGTGTCTACAATGCCATTGGTCCATCTAGATTTGGAGGACGTACAGTACTGTACCTCCTTCATTGTGAGATGGGAGATAGACTACGCTGCAGGGTAGAGGAATGTAGCTACTGCTGCACCGATACCTCGCATTCGGCTAGGTAGTGTAGGCATGCAGGAGGATGCAAGATAGGAGAGGCGGAAAGACGGAGATGGAGATGGAAATGGAGATGCTCTACGGCACAGTGCAATGCATCTCACCAGCCCGCCTCCGTAGCCTACCGTCCCGTCTGGTCTCGCTTGAGCTGCGGGCTTCACATCCTTGAGCGCTGAGAATTGGGGGATGCAAAGCAGGGCCTCGGTGAATCGATTGCCCTTGGCCCTGGCCCGGTCTGCCAGCATCCCCACCCATGCCCCATGTAATGCCGCACACCCGCTATGCAGCTCCCACCACGCCCAGGTGGTGTGGTATAGTATGGTGTGGTGTGGTTTCCCGCATAGGCGAAGAGGGAAAGCAAAGTCTCTGCTGCAAGACCTTGTTCCATGAGGAAGCGGGTCCACTGCGCCGTGGGTTGGGGAGCATGGTCCGGTGAAGCTTCTGGCCTCCTGGGGTGACGAGTGATTCGTCATGAATGGGACGGACGGCTGGTGGACAGAGAGGGTGGGACGGTACGACTGGGTCACGAGTGCCCTCTGCTTCGACGCACGATTTGTCGCTCATTCAGCCAGATCATCATGATGATGCATGGCAGGTCCATAGGGAAGGGGGCTCGACGGAAAGTGAGGAGAGAGGGGGCAAGCTGGAAGCGCGAGCAGGGAAGATCCAGGCAAGCCTCAGGGACAGGGATACACGAGGAAATCCGAACAAGACGGACCCTTTTGTACCGTGAAAGTTACATGGTCAAAACAAGGCAAAGATCAGAAGTCTGTCATATCTTTCGACGTGGTGAGTCTCCAGCCTGGGCAGGGTAAGGTAAAGGTTAAGGCAAGGCGGCAAGGCAAGGTGTAAGGCTGGGCAGGTGGGCTCGGCGAGACAGAGACATGGGCAGTGCAGCACGGTGCAGTGGAGCAGGTTGCCGCACAGGGAAAGTGATTTTCCAACCCTCTGTTCCCCTTCAATGGCGCCTTCAAAACCTTCCATGCCCTTGCAGCCAACACGGCCCTCACGGTTTGAGATATGGTTGGGCGATGGGCGGTGTAATGGAGCAAAGAGGCGGAAGAAAATGAAATGTAATGGGGATGTGCATCCGAGCAGCAAGCACCAGGTCGGCCAGGGAAGATGCGGCATTAACCCATGGAAAGTCATTACATATTGCATTGTTGATACCTTGATCGTTTATGCAGCCTGGATGCCGTTCCGATCACCAGAACTCATCCATGTCTGTCGTTTTCGTCTCCTACTGTTGACTTTACACGCAAGCAAAGCTTGTTGCAGTCGTCATCCGGGTTAGTGGAAAGATAACAGACGCTGTGAGTTACAGTTTAATCAGGATAAGACATAAGCAACATAGCTAGGGTTTGTCAGGTTGCCTGGACATGATGCCGCCTTGCGTTGCGTTAAAATGCCTCAGCTTGAATCGTGTCGACTATGGTATTATCCGCTGAAGCGCAAAGAGACGGTAGGAAGCAGAGAAGGCGAGATCGGAGGCCCAGCTCAACTGGAGACCCAGGTAGTCTGATGACCTCGAAACCAATCTCAACCTACGCAAACCCAGCCATCTCCACGCAGAGCGCTGTACTGTAATGCAATGCAATCTCAACGCCACGCCACGCCATGGATCTTGGAAAGCTTCCAACCAAGGTAGCCCGTTTTCCAATGCAAGCGAGTGAGGCGCAGGAAGCGTCGTGGCTGACCATGGAGGCAAGGCAGAGGGAGAAAACCAGGGAGATGAGGTCTGCTTTTGGCAATTCCACTTTTGCACGGCCACCAGTATCCGACCCATATCCACCTAGCTTTCCTGCACCATACAGTACCCACATGCCGCGATTCAAACAAAATCTCGATCTGGCAGTTGATGGAGAATAGGACGGGAGAGTGGGAGAAAGCACGCGATGGGGGCCACGGAAGCCTTTCTGTTTACGATCGCACCACACCGTAGTGAGCAAACTAGAAATCACCGAATGGGGGAGGGGATGGGCAGCATAGGATGGAATGGGATGGCCAGCTTGATGGAATAGGATGCTACAGACTGCAGACTGTCCAGTGCATGCATGGTGCCGGCCTGGCCTGGCCTGGCTTGGTCTGGTCTGGTCTGGTCTGCACCTACTAGACTATGCCGATGCCATGCCATGCCTTGCCATGCCATGATATGACATGATTTGACCCACGAAGCCATCACTAAACAAGGACTCTAAAGAGACCGGTAGCAAGGGACTCGTGGTTCCCAGCATCTGTCACCTACGAGTGGCACTGTGCAGATAGACCAATGTCGGGCTTGCTCCGTACGGATCCATGGAGGGATTTCGGACATTGAGGTGTGGCCTGGCATCTACATGTGACTTGTAGACCCTGTATATGAACCCTATCGATGTGAGAGTTTTGTTGCGGCAAGGATAGCTGGTAGCCATCCCGGTATTCGCAGCGATAGCGAGACGGCAACAACGGCGGTGGTGGTGATGGTAGATTCGCCGATATCTTCTGTGTCCCTGCTTGACTGTTCAGATATCGCCTGGCGGAGGCTCCCGCGAGCTGGGGTCTAACCGGATGGACGCTGGGAAATGACCAAACAGATGCTAGAAATAACAGCTCCCGGTAGCAAGGGCTGATGTCTTGCATGCATACCCGGCGTAATAATCCATTTCGTGCCGGCCTAATCGTCTTAGCTTCTGGCACAGTCGGCGAGCTAATGTGTCGTATGTATACTTACAGTTACAGTGTGTGCGCAGGATGGCTGGCGTCAATGCCTGCATGCATGCATGTACGATTGTGCGTGCGTACGGTGCGTGCGTGCGGTCGTGCGCTTCCTCACCTCGTCCCGTTGTCTGTCTGTTTCAGCTTCGATATATATGTCTGCGCAGGTGTGTCTGTGTCTTGTGTCTGTGTTTGTGTAAAGTGGGTAGGTGCTCTGCGCTGATCTGGCCTGGTGTGATCAGAAACATCACAGTATTACCCGGAGGCGATGGAAGGCGGATGGCCAGAGTGGGGACTGCACCGTAGAAGTTGTCTGCCGTCTGGTACGGTATTGGTTCCATCCCGCTGTATGCCAGACCGACCAGAACCGTTCAATCCCAAACCAATGTTTCCCATGGCAATCCCATCCCAATCTCGTCCAATGCTATCCGATGCTATCCTACATTCGTTACCAGGCCTCTCCTGTTCCTGTTCGTGTGGCCGTGTTCCTGACCCAGAATTTCTTCCCTGTGTCGGCGACGACACGACGTCACGTCATGGTATTACCCATCCGATGCCGTTCTCACTCGATTGCTGACTGCCAGCGTCTTTGGTGTAGGTGTGTGCCTGTGCGCAAACACCCCATCCTGTGCCGTGCGGTTCAACATCTACGACCGCGCTTCACCGGCATACGTTCACAACCAGTGCTCAAGCCAGGGGGGTCCGAGTGGTGTGTGTGTGTGTATGATGACAAGCCTGGGGGACGAGACAAGCTGATCTGATCTGATCGTCGGCCGTCTTACTGTCCAGTCTCAGTCTAGGCCACTGGGTATCACCCACAAAGCTACTCTACTTTGCCTTCCTGTACTGTCCGTACCGCGACAGTACGACCGAGGACAGCATGACATGGCTTGCGCTGGTTAGACTTCCTCACCTGCTGTT
Organism: Leptoxyphium fumago; assembly: GCA_001660795.1. NCBI lineage: Eukaryota > Fungi > Ascomycota > Dothideomycetes > Capnodiales > Capnodiaceae > Leptoxyphium > Leptoxyphium fumago. The sequence goes on from LSHF01000101.1 coordinate 90,543, forward strand.
TTCCTCTTGCCATTTCCAACCGACGGGAATACGGGCACACGGGAGAAGGGATGAGGTTGGTGCTCTTTGTTCTCGTTGTCGTAAGGATCTTGTCAGTGCTCGTGACGCTATGCGTGCTGTATCCGTCTCGATTTGTGGATGTATTGCTCGACTCCAAGACCCTTGACTACCTCTATGTATGTACGTAAGTAAGTACGTACGTACCTCTCTATATACCCGTAGTGATGGGGATGCATGGGAGGTATGCCAGGTGACCTCGCTACTGCACCTGCAGCATGGTAAGGTAGGTACGAGAGCCATGCGAATCGAGCAGACTTCGTCTTGTGTAGCTGTCGCGAATGCAAGCACCCGGGCAAGCAAGCAACTTACCAAGCCGGCACGCATCAACAGCCAGGCGAGTCGAAGCTGGACCTGCGTCCTTCGTGCCATTCGGCCAGATGAGAGTTCAGCGTGGTGATTGGCTGGACCTGCAGTGGACCCTAGTTTGCTACGGCATATCCATGACGGATGGAGAATAATGAAATACAGCGCTGGCACAGGGTTCCCTCAGGATCCAGGAAGACTGTATCGCCGCGGTCGAGCCTAGCTCTCAGGCTGGCTGTTCGAGATGGAGAAGGAATTGCAAATACTTGCCTCTCTCGCGTCACGTCTGCCAGGAGAGGGGAGACCTGGAGCTGGACTTGGCCTGAATCGAAGCGGACTGGCCTTCTTTCTCCGTTTAAGGAAGATGCTGGCTGGGCTAGCAGGCATTGCTGGGGTTGAGAGAGAGGGGGATTGTGGTTGCGATGAGGGGGCGCCGTGCTGGAACCACCGATTTCGTCGTCTAGCGTCGTGGGTGGGTTAGTGGTCCATAAGTCACCGTACTGTACGTAGTCCGGTATTGATGTAGTTGATGTATGGGTGTTTTGCGTGCGAGAGTACGCAATGTGTGCGTAGCGCGTAGGATGATGGCGATGTGTGCTAGAGGAAGAGGAACAACGGCGATTGTTGGCGTCTGGTGGGTGTACTGTACTGCGTGTACGGGAACGGAGGAGGATCAGCAGGTGGCACTGCATCTTGACGGGTGGACAGGCGTTTGGCGAGGGGAAGATGAAATCATTAGAGATGGAAACGATGCGGCGAAGACTGGTAACTGGGACTTTCGACGGACGTACAGAGGGGGAACACATATCGTCTCGAGCATTTACTGCTTTCCCATCCCATACCGCACTATTCCATACTATAATGCCGCCGGGCGGTTGGAGGGTGGGCGAAATGTGAGCTGTTTCATGTCATTCTGTGCATCAAAGCCGAAGACACGCCCGTATTCTATATACATATATCGATTCAGATCTCTGGATCGACGACGGCGTGAAGGGGGGACATGTCTACCTGTCGAGCGGCCTTCTCATCTGTCGTGTGCTGGGATATCCATGGGAAGAATAACACCTAATATGGTGGAAAGGAAAATAAAACGAAATAAACAACCTTCCTGGTCCCTGTCGTTCGTCCATCAGGCGGGAATAAATAAAATAAATAATAATAATAAATTAAAAATACTCGCCCAGCCTAGGACAACGCTCCCATTCNCCAATCCACTCAATCTCCAATCCCCAATCCCATTCCAATACCAATCCCCGTTTCTCTATCCTGGCCGTTGTCTGTCTGTCCGTCTGTCTGTCTGTCTCGTCTCGTCTCGTCTCGTCTCGTCTCGTCTTTCGTTCTGCTTTCTCTCCACTCTGCTCTGCTCTCTTTCTTCTGTCCACTCCCCCCATCACACACCCCTCCTCTGTGTGACCTGTGCCTGGCCTGTTTGCTTCCCATCCCCAAGCAAGGTCAAGGCCCTACTGCCGTCCTCTCTCCCTCCTATCCTATCCCGTCCTGTCCTGTCCCTTTCCGATCGCCTGTAAGGTCCATGATGCGGACCCCATCGCCTCACGAAGTCCACGATTCCACGGCCTACCATGAGCCAAGATAATGAGGTGTGTTTCAACCGTAAGTAAAATGTGCTTCTTCATTCCCCTTTAACCCAGTCCGGCTTCCTCTCCATCGCCACCACCACMACTCCCACTACGCATCGCTCCTACACGCCCTCCGCACATCTACCAC
>LSHF01000102.1:0-92241 GCA_001660795.1 Leptoxyphium fumago
TAGTTGCATCATCTAGACTAGAGCTGTCTTGTTTGCGTCATCATATGCCAACCAGTACTAACATCCTTCCAGCCATGCTGGCCACCATGCCAAACAGATAGCCAGGCTTGCTTGTCGAGCGAGGATCCACATCATTTCAACGTGAGCAGAAACCTATGCAGATGGATGTCAATACTTCATCTCTGTCTGGAGCACAGTCTTTAGGAATAGATTCATGTCTTACATCGCTCTGGTGGAATAGAATACATCTCTTAGGATCGAGCCCAATAGCTAGCAAAGTTGCCAGGCTCTCCTTTTTCCATTGTCTCAATTGCTGAGGGTCTTGGTGAAGGGTGATTGCATGCTGATCAACTAGGGTAAAGAGCAGCTTATCTTCCGGCGCTGCGCTGTCCTGTAGTTTCACCCACTCCCTTAGTGCTCCTAGATAGTTTCCCAGATGAGGAATCCCAGTAGGTTGAATGCCTGAAAATATCACTTTTGCTTGCCGCTGTCGGTCTGGGTCAGAACTGAAGTATCGTCGTGGAGTCAGGCCAGAACCCAGAACGCAACGGGACACATGTGCCACGCTTCTGGGCCGATCCAGACATCTTAGTGATAGCATAAAGATGCCTGGGATATGTTTGCGATGATGGATGTCGGTCTGTTTATATCTCAAAGAGGCTACCCAATGAAGAGTAGAGCAGTCTCAAGCTTGCGAGACCCTGAAGGGATTGGATCGCGAAGCCTGGCGTTCTCGGTTACCGTACGGGGAGGGCGATAAGCCGCTTATCATATCTGATCGTCGGCCGCTTACCTGCATGTGCCGCGAAGCTACGTACCTGCTGGTAGGAACTCTCTGGGGTTGCTGCGACAGTCTACTACTCGATAATTTCGAGGCCTTCTGTTGCACCACGAAACCAACTTCCACCTCAACCACCTGGACCTCCCAACCGTCGACTGCAAACCATGGGTACATTACCATCGGGAGTTGCCTGCGTAACGCGCGCCCGCTCTTTGACTTGCACACTTTGATCTCGAATTTCGCCTGCTCTATTGCCCACACTGGTGTCAATTTCAGTCCAACGTCGCCTCAATCGAAATTCCCCAACAGCTCCAAATGCCATGCTGCTTACACGATCGAGAATACTGTGCAGATAGCATTTTGGTCCATCACTACGGAAACATCATCGCAATCTCACTTTGGGCATTTCGTACCCCTCGCGGTCTACAAGTCCCACGGCCAGCAACACTCATACCAAATTGCTTCACCAAATCGGTTCGACAACTACAGCAGAGCGATGCAATCGTCCCCTGAACTTTGCGTACGGCCATCATCCTAAACAAAAAAGACGCACAGCATAAAGAGCTTGGAAAGGTCAAAGAATCTCGGTATTTTCTGGGATTCGTGAAATTTTCGATTTCAGTGGGTATCATATAAACAAGTACTCTTACAGCCAACATCAATTCGCGCCGCCTTTTCCGCCACCAGAGCCAGCAGCCTGCTGCATATACGCCTGCTGTGGTCCTAAATGCATGTTTGCCTCACCTGCCGCCGTAGGCATCCTCCTGTCGATCTGGTCCGGACGAGCTCTATTCATATGGCACCGGTAGTCGAAAGCGATACGCTCGGGCGGTGAGAAGAAGTCAGGCAGGTCTTCGTCGTCGCTCTCAGGGTCGGAAACCACGCCACTGTTCTGGAACCCTCTCGATTTCTGCCGCCTCGCTTCGAGGAAACAGCGCCCGCCACGGCCATAACGAAGTCTACAGGCTGGGTTTGGATCTCGCTTTGGAGGTTGACCGTCCTCTTGCCAGACATCGGCCATCTGCAGGTGAACCTCCGGCTGCCATCCACATGTCATAGGCGGGTTTGGCTTGTCAATCGATTCCAGTTGCTCTCCCATGTCCATATCACCATCTTGGTCTTTACCAGGTGATGATTGGGACGGTAAAGATGGCGGTGGGGTAGGATACTGGAACTCTTGTGGCAGAAGCGGTGCCCATTGAGGAGGATCGACCTCGTCTTCTGGCGGAGGCGTGATCGGATTCCAAGTTCTGTCGATCCACATCTCGTTCCACTTGATGTGCTGCTTCTTTCTTGCCTCGATCGATTGCTGCACCGCATGATCTGCTTGATCGTGGATATCCGACAATGTCACCAAATCGTTCTCTGGTGCTTGACGAGGATCGGGCCCAGAACGCAGCCGTATAGTTGCGGGACGCTGAGGCCCAGCCTCTTGTCTTGCCTTGGTCTTGACCACTGGGCGTTGGTTGACAAGAAGCTCTTCATCGTCACCTTTGTCACCGATGATATTCTTCTCAACTTTGACTCGCTTGAGCTGCGAACGCTGCTCGAAGACTTGTCTACTGATCTCCAACTGATCCTTGTTAAGCTGTTCGCGTTGGACGACGAGTTGGATGATAGCTCTGGCTTGTTCAAGCTCCAAGCGTAGCTTTTTGAGCTTCTCCACAACCTGTGCATCTCGTCCGCGAGTTTTACGGGTCTGCCTAACTTNCCTGCGTCTGAAGCAGACGTACGGGTCGGCATCGTCGGCATCAGAAGAAGTATCAAGCAACCTCACCTTGATGCTAGGCATGAGCGTTCCAGAGCCCTTCTTACCCAGCCAGTACTGATAAACTGGCTTGAACCATTTTTGGGCCTCAAAGCTCACCGAGTCATCGATGGAGGCTTCAATTTCCTCCAGTGACAGGATTGGAGCATTGTCAACGGTGGCAAAGGGCTGAACACGCAGGCAGGTGGCCTCGAAGAAGCTGATCACCTCTTCGAACGTGTCCTCAGAGCACTGGCTAAGTTTGTCTTTGGGATCACGACCGTGCATTTCTTTGCCGTCATTGAGACGGGCGAGGTACGCAACATCTTCGTCATTCATACAATACGGCGCGCCAACCGAATCTTCGACCGTCGAGCTGAAGCGAATGTACGTCGCAGGCTGCGAAAACGTTTTTGGATAGAGCCTATCATACTGAACCCCTTTCGCTTTCCCTGCCTCTCGGGTAGGGATATGGTTCGCTTTGGCAGGCTTTGAACCAAGAGTGGCAGCTTGGGAATCTTTGATGATTGCCTGCAAGTGGAATTCCTATGGTACGGTAGGTCAGCACCCAGTAGCAATTGGTTCAGGTAGGTGATGGGCACTCACTATCTCTTCCCCTTTCTCCACACCAGTCTCGACCTGAGGGATGTTCCTCTGGGTTTCGTCATCGGCAGTGTCTTCCAAGTCATGTTCACGGATTATGCGAAGCGGCTGCTTCGTGTTGAGTTTGCGCTGTCTGACATGGCGTGCATTATGCCTCGTGGACATAATAGCAGCAGTGGCGACAACCCCAAGACGTCCGGGGTGGTGTGCAGTAGTTGCAGGCAATTGTGAGCCTCAGGCATTCAAAAGGCAGCTCCAGCTGTCAGCCGAGTCTGGCCGAGCGGTCGGGCGCAAAACTCTGCGTCGCTCAGGGGCCGGTCACAGTCGGTGTCAGTGTTGCGCCCCAAGGAGATCCCAAAATCCCCAATATNGGTACCAAATAAATCGCTGGATCCAGGCGCGTGTTGAGTGTGAGTTTGATGGATTTTGTGATAGGTTGGTAGTAGATCTTGATGGCAGGACTGTTTCGACGGGGCCATCCAAACAGCGGAGGCGGGTGCTTCAGCACAGCGTTCGCCCCCTCGAGGTTGTTGACACTTTACGTTTAGCGCTGCGGCCCGTTTGCGGCCTACGTCACGTGCCTCGCTGCCTAAGGTCCCAACACCTCCGACCTCGTCGCCTTACTTTGACTACCCGTGGGCGTTTCCTGCCTGCGTATGGTAGCTACCTACCTGCTACCGTACACAGCGGCAACCTCTGTCGAGATGGTCTGCAGCTGGTCCATAGCAGCCATGAAGCTACACAGTATGCATCCACGGCACACCTGCGTGGATTGCTTACCATGTCTCACGAGTCAAGCCATGTAATAACTCTGAGCACGTTCGCCCCCATTGTCGCTTACCCTGCTTCCAAGCGGGCCGTCAAAACCTCAACCGTAATGCTCTCCCTCTCCTATCTACTACAGTACAAACGGCATTCTCCATATCTGTAGTCCAATGTCGCTGCTACAAGATCGAATCTCCTTATCAGCAGAGTCTCCTTCCAATGATCAGAGCGTCAACCGATCTGATGACAATGCTTGTCAACGGACGCTGATCTGGTTCATCACCGGAAATCCTGGTCTGATTGAATACTATCGCGAGTTCCTAACAAAGCTGCACAGCAACCTCAATCACCAAACCCGTCAGCAGTATGTTGTCAAAGGCGTCAGCCTTGCCGGATTTGAGTTGCAGCAGACTGGAGACAGAAAAGACGCTGGCCCTCCATACAATCTAGCAGAGCAGGTCCAGTTCGTCTATGAGGAGTTAGATCTTGCTGCTAAAGAAGAGTCTCCCAATGGCCTGAAGGATGTCATTGTTATAGGACATTCTGTGGGTGCATATATCGCACTCAGGGTTACAGAGCGACGACAGCAACAACAGCTCGTAGAGGGTTCCAATCACTCTTGGGGTATCCGTGCTGCTGTGCTCCTCTTTCCCACCATTGTTGATATTGCCAAAAGTCCTTCAGGAGCGAAAATGACAGTATGTATAGTTCATTATGACCAACATCGAGCAAGATCTAATACTGGACATAGCCTTTACTTCGTCTTCCGTATTTTGCTTCAAGTTTGCACTACTTTGCAAGGGCACTGATTGCAGTGGTACCGTCTTCAGTATTGATACCGCTTGTACAAGCCGTAACGTCCATGCCAAAACCGGCTGCCACAACGACAGCATCTTTCCTCGGTTCCCAATGGGGCGTGTATGAGGCGTTGTAAGTCTATTGGTACACAGATACTTATTGAGATCAGAAGCTAACAACGATATCAGATACTTGGCCAAACACGAGATGAACGAAATACGCGATGACAGGTTTAGCAGTGAGCTATGGGGCTCACAAGATGAGTATGATCGAGAAGAGTCGACTGCTTCTAAAATGGCACATGCCGCGAAGAAATCCAGCCAGCCTCAATTGTATTTCTACTGGGGTGAAAAGGACCACTGGGTAGCTGAGGACACAAAGGCCAGATTGATTGCAACTCGAGGACCTGACACAGGCAGCAAATCAGTGACGATGGAACTAGACAGTGACAACATTCCGCACGGCTTTTGTATGCGACACAGCAAAATCATTGCTGAAAAGGTGACCAAGTTCATTCTTCAGTTGGAGTGAATTCACTGATATGATGAACTTTTCAGTGTTCATATTCAGTTCCAACGCTGCCGCCGAGCCGTGAATCTGTTTCCGCATTCCTACACTTTTGCACAGTCCTAGCTACACTTTCATCTCACAATTCTCTCGCCACCGCAATCATGTGAAATGCCCGCACTCACTATTCACACAGATGAACGTCCATTTCATAGGAACCCGAGGCACAAGCCTAATGTGCTTTTCGTAAAATGGAAGTACCACGGAAGCCTTTGAACTCATTTCCCTAACTCGTCGTCTCCTGTCAAAGATTGGACCTGAGTTGTCTTGATATTTCTCACAAACAATCCACCAGAGTCTTTCCTCACGCTCTTGCTCCTGTCTCGTCTACAAACAACAGGGCACATACTCACCGTTCTAAGCCTTCACAGGATGGAACCTGCAAATGAGGCATCCCCACAACCCGCAAGTGGCGCCCAAACGGTCTCGTTCACAGATCGTGAGGAGCGTATCTTGAAAGCAGCTTGGTTCTGCTTGAAGACCGGTGCCCCTGAAATAGACGTCGAGAAGCTCACGCGCTTGGGTGGTTTCAATACTGCCAAGACTGCCAGCAACACATGGGGCGTGATCAAGAAGAAGCTCAATTCTATGAATCTACAGGCCGTCGGGAACGGTGATGCTGCCGATGGTACGTTGCAAGCATCGTTTTTACCCACAGCCACGCTTGACTGGGCAGGACTCTAATCAAGCCAAAACAGGTTCTCCAACCAAGGCTCCTAAGACTCCCAGCAAGAAGCGTCTCAGCAAGCAGGTCAATAATCTTGCCAACTCTGAAGAAGGCGACGATGAGGAGGCTTCCCCTCAGAAGAAGCCGAGGAAGTCTCCTACCAAGAAAGCCAGCAAGCAGCCAAAGGGGCCGGGGACTGATAGCAATGGTCCCGAAGCCGCCACTCAGCTCGAGAATGGTGCTAACGAGGCGAAAGATGGCGCTGGTGTCCTCTATGTCAAAGTAAAGGAGGAAGCCTAGACCGCCAATGATGTGATGGATTTGCAGGCACATTCTCCGTGACCGCTACCCGTCTTCCAAAAGCTCAATGCTTGTTGGTCGCTGTGGCACTACAGCCTCCATGAGGATCCCGGCCATCTTGCGTAGTATGGAAACAGATATGATGAAGGCGAGCCATTTCGATAGCTGCTAGCTAGTCTAACAAAGAGCACGTCCCAGTGGATGTCCTTGTATTTTGGTGTGGTTTGATCTAGTCGTAACGTTGCAAGTCGTCATGGTTTGTGTCTTCTGGCCGTGCATGACAATTCAGGTGGCCAGCACTACTGTCGATATATGGCCGGAATCCCGGGAAGCCTCCTGACGACGGGTACCCATTCAGACTGGAGATGAATATTTAAGGAGAAGCGTGGCAATAGGTGCTCTGCGGCACCTGTGAAAAGCTTTCAGGACAACATTGCTCAGCGGTACGACTTGATAACCAAAAGGATTCGAGGTTGTGCGTCCTGGTCTAGGCGGTTATGCTTCTTAAATACAGGCTACATACGTACGGGACAGCAGTGTAGGGGGAATGCAACGCATGATAAAACAAAATAGCACATTTAAAGCAAGTCCCTCCTGACGAACTCTTCCCTGAGGGTCTTGCCCAAGCTGGCTGGGCTCTTCTCGACGATTACACCAGCGGCTTCAAGAGCGCTGATCTTGCTGTCGGCACCGCCCTTGCCGCCCGAAACAATGGCTCCAGCGTGACCCATTCTCCTGCCTGGTGGGGCAGAAATACCAGCAATGAAGCTGACAATGGGCTTCTTGGCCTCCTTGTTTGCCTCCTTCAAGAAGTCTGCGGCATCCTCCTCTGCTGAACCACCGATCTCACCAATCATGATGATACCGTCGGTCTCTGGGTCAGCCAGGAAGACACGAAGGCAGTCGATGAAGTTGGTACCCGCAAATGGGTCACCACCAATACCAACGACGAGTGATTGGCCAAGACCAGCCTGTGTCGTTTGGTTGACAGCCTCGTAGGTGAGGGTTCCTGAACGAGACACGATACCGATACGGCCGCGCTTGTGAATGAAGCCTGGCATGATACCAATCTTGCATTGGCCCTATAGTCAGAATATGTCAGCAGCTGCAAACCCTCAACAGATCAGTGTATTTATGATGAGCAGCACAATTGCCATTTGGCATTTCAGTTGTATTGAGAGTAATCCTTTCCGCTATTGCGGATCATACTCTTCCTATCATGTATTTTTTTGAAAATTCATCTCTTGAGTTGTGCATGTACGGGCGACCTATTGGGTAGAGCGGGAGTCTTACTGGAGCGATGATTCCAGGGCAGTTCGGCCCTACAAGGCGAGATTTGCTCTGGGTCTTCAGGATGTCTGTCACACGAATCATGTCGCTAGAGCATGTTAGCCAATGGCAGCCACAGGTGATGTTCGACTTATACATACTGCTGGGGGATGCCTTCCGTGATACAGACGATCAAAGGCATTTCGGCGGCGATAGCCTCCTCAATACCCTTGGCGGCAAGTGGGGGAGGGACGAAGATAGCCGATGCATCAGCACCGGTCGACTTACGAGCCTCCTCGACAGTTGCGAAAACAGGTTTCCCCAGGTGTTCGGTGCCGGCCTTCTTTGGGCTGCGTATGGTGTAAGCAGCGATTCATTCCTCCCTTCTCGTTGGTACTGAGCCTCTGGTCTCACACCTACTTTGTTCCGCCAATCACGTTTGTTCCATACTCAATGGCTTGTTGCGCGTGGAAGGTACCCTGTCTGGATGGCTCGTCAGGTCGATGTCTTGGCGCAGCCTCGAAATTTCTACATACTTTCCAGTGAACCCTTGGAAGAGGACCTTGGTCTTGTCTGTGATACGAAGGTTCTCAACTGTGCTTCCATCTGCGATGCGATCAGTACCATAGTCTTCATGATCCCTTCGGATCCTCCTTTAGAACACTTACAGCCAGAAGTAGATGCAGTGCTGGCGTAGGAGCGCACGGCGCGAGTCAGACCCTGTCGGAAAGGCTGCATGTTGGCAAAGGGCAGCTCGAGTGTTAGCTTATTGACCTCGATGCAATTGTGTATTAAGGGAGGTGAGGCAGGAAGGTAACTGTGATAAGAAATGGAGCTCTGCGCGAGTGAGAACAGACAGACGAAGCTTGCATTTCCGGTCCGGCCCGGGAAAAGCCGCGGGCGAGCGCGAAAGCCCTTGTCACAGACCCCTCCATGAAATATCTCGATAATGCGTTCACGATAACCAAAACTGTGTGACTTCGCCCTGTTATGCCACGCAATTGTACAGGCCATATTCTTTGATCGAGCCGGCGTCCAGCGCGCCTTCCCCATTCTCGATCATGGCGACGACAACGATGACAGAGACTACGATGAAGAGGAAGAAACTGGGGGCTGCGAAACTCGACAAATTACCTAGCGAAAACGAACGATACATGCGAGCATGCGCAGACATAGCAAATGCCCTCGTGGACGATTATGAAACTTCCCAGCAGACGGGTGTCAAGAAAGACATCAATCTCAACACCCTGCGATCACAGATATCCAAAAAGCATTTCCTCGGAACGCAACCACCTCTCACAGCGATCATTGCTGCTGTCCCAGAACAATACAAGAAATATATTCTGCCGAAATTGATTGCGAAGCCAATCAGAAGTGCCAGTGGAATAGCTGTGGTAGCGGTCATGTGCAAACCTCACAGATGTCCACATATCGCCTATACAGGCAATATATGTGTCTACTGTCCCGGAGGGCCAGATTCCGACTTTGAGTATTCTACACAATCATATACCGGATACGAGCCGACCTCTATGCGAGCAATCAGAGCACGCTATGACCCATTCGAGCAAGCAAGAGGCAGAGTAGATCAGATCCGTAGCCTTGGCCATAGTGTTGACAAGGTCGAATATATCATTATGGGTGGAACTTTCATGAGCTTGGCTCCTAAATACCGAGAGGAGTTTGTCAGTCAGCTTCATAACGCTCTTTCTGGCTATCAGACCAACGACGTTGACGAAGCAGTCATGGCTGGCGAGATGAGCAACACGAAATGCGTTGGGATCACGATTGAAACTCGACCTGATTACTGTCTGCCACCACACCTGACGGACATGCTGCGATACGGCTGTACTCGCTTGGAGATTGGAGTACAGTCGCTTTACGAAGACGTTGCAAGAGATACAAACCGTGGCCACACCGTAAAGGCTGTTTGTGAGACATTCGCTATGGCCAAAGACGCAGGTTTTAAAGTCGTTTCGCATATGATGCCTGATCTACCAAATGTTGGCCTGGAGCGAGACCTCTTCCAATTTCAAGAGTATTTCGAGAACCCTGCCTTCAGAACCGATGGTCTTAAGATTTACCCTACCCTTGTGATCCGAGGCACTGGGCTGTATGAGCTGTGGCGGACTGGCAGATACAAGAATTACACCCCTAATGTCCTCGTGGATCTGGTTGCGCGTATCCTTGCTTTGATCCCTCCATGGACACGCATTTACCGAGTACAACGTGACATTCCAATGCCTTTGGTCACCTCTGGTGTGGAGAATGGCAACCTTCGCGAGCTGGCCCTTGCAAGAATGAAGGATTTTGGCACGAGTTGTCGTGACGTGAGAACACGAGAAGTCGGGATCAATGAAGTCAAAAACAAGATCAGACCTTCGCAAGTGGAACTCGTTCGNCCGTGACTATGTCGCGAATGGCGGATGGGAGACTTTCCTTGCATATGAAGACCCAAAGCAAGATATCCTCATTGGTCTATTGCGTTTGAGAAAATGCACAGAGAAATATACGTATCGTGAGGAGCTCACGTCACAGCCGACGTCACTTGTGCGCGAACTCCATGTGTATGGTTCAGCTGTACCAATCCACGAACGAGTGAAGGGCAAGAGTCAGCATCAAGGATACGGCACCTTGCTCATGGAAGAAGCTGAAAGAATCGCTCGTAATGAGCACGGCAGTAGCAAAATCGCTGTTATTTCCGGTGTTGGTGTTCGTGGGTATTATAAGCGTCTGGGCTACTGGCTTGATGGCCCATATATGAGCAAGTCACTCGAACCTGAAGAGGGTGATAGTGATTACGATGATGACGAATAAATGAACTAACTCAGCAAAAATGCATTGACTGACTGCAACGTCGCTCTACTCGGATTTGCTGTTGGCATTGAAACCATGATCCAACTCAATCGCTTCTTGATGAGCGTTTTGTTGATTTTTAAGGTTTTGAAGGCATCAGAGCCTTGGCTTGCGAATGTTTCCAGCTTCGAACGAGAAAACGTCCCATCGTCTTCGCAAAGTGTACACAAAATTGCCAATGCAACACCGACAGCAAGATCTCGAGATCCATTGTCATGATCTGAGAGTAGAATTCTTGGACTTGTCTTATCTTTCAGCGGTTGCAACGCCGAAAGTCTTCCAAATAATCCATCGAGCTCATGTCTCAGCTGCCGGCTGCCAACTTTACCACTCTTGCAGTGAAGTTGTAATAGCTTTGGACTCTTGAGATCTGGACGAGGGATCTCGCTACAAGATATGACCACATCGAATTCATCGCTGGCGGCAAATGCAGTGCGATTGTCGGTGATGAAGATGCTGCTCGAAGGCTCGATCAATTTGACACTTTCCGATGATTCCGTGCATGAACTCGCATCTTGCGTCCACAAAGGCTTCTCAGAAAGCAAACCAGGGATCAAAGAAGGGTACTCATCTTCACCTGCCTCACATAGGAGGTCGAGGTGCTTCCAGAAAATAGCAGGACTAAGGCCCAGAGCCCAACTCTCAGCATCATCAGCCGCGCCTTGAACGTAATCTCCAGTGGCGTCCGCTGATGACGAACGGTTAGATGCTGTACAGAGGACCACAACATTGTAACCCGGATCGAGGTCCAAGACCTCAGACTCTATTCTTGGAGTAATCCATAGTGGCCGCATTGGCTTGCTTTTAAGTTTGTTGCGCAGAGATTGGGGGTCAAGCCCAAGCTTCTGCACCTCTCTTACGAAGTCGTCCACCCGGGCTAGCATCTGGGCATGCTCTGACTGTCCCACAACCGTACTTGGTGTCGAGAGTGCTATTCCAGCGTGCTCTGGAAACAAAAGTTTGTTCAAAACTGCCATCCACATTGGGATTGTCTTGGACAGAGCATCCGGCATGCTTTTCCCTCTACGGGTGGAGTCGACGATGATACACCTAGCTCTATAGTTCAGCCTATCTCATTCACTAAAGGGTTGGGGAAATGTGCGATGATATATGCAGACGATGACAAACGACATGACAAAACCAGAGTGAATATGAAAGTGCACAGAAATGAAACGATTTTAGATCTAGACCTACCCTCCATGACTTCCAATAAGGTCAAGTATATGCAGATTCAGCCTTCTAAGACTAAAACTCCACTGTCCGTGATGTCCATCTGTAGACTTGAAGTATGCACTTCCGCGTTTTCGCGAGGGGTGGATGTACCAACTTCCACAGCGTTCATTAGCTACAAGAGGTAGGCTGCATGCCTCGCGCTGGACGGAATGTCCATTGACGAGGTCGAGCTCAGAATCGTCTTGTTGAAAAGCTTCAGCTTGGTCTGCCACACGGGCTACAAAATCTGCATCCTGCCTTATCGAGCGGAAGCGATTCTTGAGCGTCAAATTCGCCCTCTTCAGCTCACCCAGCGTGGCGAGGATATTGTTCTTGTTCCCTGGAATTGCAGCTGAAGGGAAAATGATGTCCGAAATGCCGATGGGTTCCCGTTCGTTAGTCATGTCAAATTGAACTCTTGCAACGGCGATAGTTTGAAGGTGTGAAACTTGGCAGTGTTTGCGGCCGGAGGCAGTACTTGGCCCCGCCAGGCACGGTTAGTACTGTATGCGGGGGAAGCGTTCGGGAGGAACTGGCCGGGTGGTGATGTACTGTAGTGGCCGTCCATGGATCTTAGCAACAACACGAACTTCCTTAATCCTTTGTACAACGATCTTGTCTATATAAGCTATACAATCAAAAAGTGATCAGGCCGTTACAAGACTAGACAAGACGACAACATAAGTAAAGTGCAGGAGACGGTTGATTGCCTTGGCCTGCGACAGGGTGAGCCTGATGATACAGCAGCTGAAGTCACCTGGCCTACCTGCGCTGGAGAACCTCGCATCACTACGTACAGTACATGTCTCCCAAATCATATTTCCACTGCCGCCTCCATCCTTTCTTACGCCCTCACATCCTAGACCACATCATGTTACTAGACTATTAAATCCTTTCCTCAACCGACTGCCGTTATGACAGTTCAGGTTGTTCAAACGCGACGATTCTTATCGGACCTAGGGAGATAGTCAATGAGTGCCGCCCAATTGCAAGATGAAGCGCGCCTGCCCAGTGATATCCTCACAAGGCCCTCCACCTGCGTCCCGAAACGACTTCAATATCGCAGTTATCTGCGCCCTTCCCGAAGAGCGGGCCGCGGTCGAGGCTTTGATGACAAGGGACTACAGGGATGAAGGGAAGCGCTATGGAAAGGCCCAGAATGACGACAACGTCTACACCCTCGGTGAGTTTGGGAGGAAGCCGGTTGTGCTGGTAACACCCCGGGGCATGGGCACGACCAACACCAAAGATCTCGCACGCAGCCTGAAAATCAGCTTCCCGAATATTTCATACGCTTTTGTGGTAGGCATCGCCGGTGGGGCTCCCTTCCTCTACGATGAACAGCAGTGGAAACCTTCCGACATCCACTTAGGGGACGTCATTATTAGCACACAAGTCATCCAGTATGACTTCGGTAGGGAATATGAGAATGGCTTCAGAAGGCGGACTGACGTCGAGAGCACGCTTGCACGAGCTCCTGCGGAGGTGACCAACTTCATCAACCAATTCGTCGAACGCGAAGGCTCGGCTTTCAATCGGGTTCTTATAAAAACCAACGATGACCTTAGAAAGTACTATACGCCTAACCCTAGTGAAGCCAAGAATTATGAGCGCCCAGACCCGGGCAAGGACGTCGTTCACGCGCCGGAATATCGTCACAAACACCAGGACCCAAGTAAGTGTACGAAGTGCGGTCAGTGCTCGGAATGGTATCACGAAGTGTGCGAAGCAGCGCTCAAAGCCAGCTGTCAGGAGCTTGGCTGTAAGCCGTCTCACAGCAACCTTGTGCGAGACACTAAGATTCACTTCGGGCGGTATGCATCGGGCAACGCCGTGATGAAGAGCGGACACCGGCGGGATCTGTTAGTTAGAGAGGAGAAAGTGATCGGGTTCGAGATGGAAGGCGCGGCCGTGTGGGAAGTGTTCGGGACGATCATTATCAAGGGCGTGGTGGACTATGCGGACAGCCACAAGAACAAGCAGTGGCGTGGGTACCCGTTGGCGCGGGCGGCGTTGTGTGCTGCGGCGATGATTGACGAAATCGAACTTGCAGAGCGGCCTCACGTAGGTTAGTGGCATTCGTGATCGTTTCGGACTTTTCTTACGTTTTGCAAGAACTTACACTGACCACCTGGCCATCACATTAGAAACCTCTCGGGTCTCTGGAGCAAATCCGCGTCCTTCAGGTAAGCTGAACTTTGGTTCATAAGCGCGGGACAAAATGCTGAATACGTGCTGGGAGTAGTTGAGCAGCCTTGGCTGCTTCACAATCGGGCGGCAAACCCTCAATACGTAGGGTACACGCACATCTTGGAACGTCTCCAGAGCTGTATGCTATGGCAGGAACCCAGACAACCCTACTCAAATAAGGTGGTATGTGTCCTTTCAGGCATGGGGGGCGTTGGCAAGAGCGAGGCCGTAATGCAGTTCATGGAAAAGAACGAAGAGAAACTTCGCGAAAGGTGATTATCCAAAGTGTTGAAATGTTTAGAGAAATGCTGATTGGCTATTAGATTCTGGGCCGCTCTATGGGTGGACTGTAGTAGCGAACTTTCTGTACAAGCTGACTTCAAGAAGATCAAGAGACGATGCGCGTGGTTATCAGACGACGGCGACTCGCTTGAAGACGTTAAGGACCAGCTTTCCAGCTCGAAGAGATCATCGCTGCTAATTTTGGACAACTGCGATGACATGAAGACAGACTACCGCCGCTACATACCGAACGGGGCCGGAGTGAGTGTGATAATGACCACGAGATTGTCAGATTCCGAAAAGTATGCATCCGTCGATCCGCACAGCGCAAGAAGTAAGCTATTCCTCAAACTGAAGGGGTTGGACGGAACGTCTGCAGTCGATCTTGTGTTGGAGGTATCAAATATCCAGGAGCGCAATCATCAGACAGAGCAGCAAGCCGAAAAGATCGCTACCGCCCTTGACTTGCATCCTCTTGCGATCACCGTTGCAAGCTCACTAATACGTAGGGGTGTCTATTCGCTTGAAGAGTACGTGGATGCTCTTGACAGACGATTCGCGCAGAAGGAACTCCTATACACGGAGTCTCAGCAAGCGAGGTACCTGAAAGTCAGCATGACATTCGAAGTATCCGCAGAGTCTCTACAGCGATTAGCAACGACTGATCCATCTGCTAAAGCTGCACTAGCACTGTTGGACATTCTCGGCTTTTTACATCACCACGATGTGCCCGAGGACATGTTTGTGCAGGCGTGGGAATACGAGGAAGAGGTTCTTGCAAAATATGGGGACGAAGACCGGGAAACGGACGGTAGCCTCTTTGGTTTCTCAGCTTGGCATGTAGCTCGAAGTCGGGCTGCTTTCCCTTTCTTACCGCTCCACGAACGGACGCGGCTGTTTCGGAAAGCTCGAGCGCATCTCGGGCAGCTGTCGCTTCTAAGTGTCGATCGGGTGAGGAAGTCCATCTCACTTCACTCTATGGTGCACGTATGGGCGAGAGAGCGGGTCTCACATCCGGGCGAAGCTTGGACAGCTGCTGCATCGANCCTAGCGCTCGCGGGTAAAGGGAATATGCACTGGCAACCGCTATCATTTCAGCTGGTGCGCCAATATGAGGCGAGCTTTACAATTTGGCAAGACATAGGTGTGCTGAACACAGATGAGCCAATATCTAAGCAATGGGGACTCTGCAAGATCTTATATACCTACGCTAGGGAGATGGAACGTGGTCATAGTGTTCGCTCGATAAATGTTTGCTTGGAGCTCCTTGAACGTGTACATGGTCTACCTGACGAACAGTCCGAGCACGTGGCGGCGATAGAAGTGCAGCAACTTCTAGGAGAGGCATACCGGGCTAATGGACAGATATCTGCAGCAGTAGAGATTCAAGAGCACGTAATGAAGGCTCGGGAGACGCTAGCAGAGGACCATCCAGCTCGACTAGCATCTCAGCATAGTCTCGCACATACATACCAAGCCAATGGGCAGGTTTCTAAAGCAGTAAAGATTCTAAAAGACGTGGCAAAGGTACGAGAGAAGCTAGTGGAGGACCATCCAGAGCGGCTGTCATCTCAGCACACTCTCGCACTTCTACACCTACTTAATGGGCAGATCTCTGAAGCAGTAGAGATTCTAGGGCCCGTAGTAAAGATTCAAGAGAAGCTGGCAGAGGACCACCCGAGTCGACTATTATCTGAGTACTCACTCGCAATGATATACCGGGACATTGGGCAGATCTCTAAAGCAGTGGAGATTCTAGAGCACGGGGTGAAGGCACAAGAGAAGCTGGCAGAGGACCATCCGAGTCGACTATTATCTCAGCACCAACTCGCACGTACATATGAGGCTAACGGGCAAATATCTAAAGCAGTGGAGATTCTAGAGCACATAGTGAAGGTCCAAGAGAAACTAGCAGAGGACCATCCGGATCGACTTGAATCTCAGCGCGCACTCGCAATGATATACCGGGACAATGGGCAGATCTCTAAAGCAGTAGAGATTCTAGAGCACGGGGTGAAGGTCCAAGAGAAGCTGGCAGAGGACCATCCGAGTCGACTATTATCTCAGCACCAACTCGCACGTACATATGAGGCTAACGGGCAGATATCTAAAGCAGTGGAGATTCTAGAGCACATAGTGAAGGTCCAAGAGAAACTAGCAGAGGACCATCCGGATCGACTTGAATCTCAGCAAGCACTCGCAGTTATATACCCGCTAACTGGGCAGGTCCCCGAAGCAGTAGCGATGCTAGAGCATATAGTGAAGATGCGAGAGAAGCTGGCAGAGGATCATCCAGATCGGCTGTTGTCTCAGGATATACTCGCATGGATGTATTGGGGCAATGGGCAGACAGAAGCGGCTATTGAGCTCATGAGTCGCGTAGTTTCCGTCCAGCAAGAGATCGCTGCGCGTGTGGGCCATTCCCGCCAGACAAGATCAGAGGAGGCTCTCGCATATATGCTAGCGAGAAGTTGAGCCCATGCTGTGGCCTGTAAAGTGAGGGAGTGAGAAAGCGTCGTGTCGGCAGTAGAAGCATTTCCGCTGGTCCAATACAAAACGCTACTCCTGAATAACATGAACCATCATAACTGTAGTCGTTTGAAGAGTGAAATCAGTAGTCTAGCATGTTGTGGCATGACCTGTAAAGCAAATGCGCAAGAAAGAGTAGTGTCGGCAGTGGGAAGTGTATCTGCTGGTTTGATACAAACTGTTGTTTTTGAAGACCTAAACTGTTGTTGTTGTAGTCGTTCAAGAAAGTGAGCCAATACCTAGGAAGTTATATATTGCTCAACCGTGAGGCCTCAAAGCACGCGGGTTATATATAATACGCTCACTTCACTTGTGCCTCCCTACTCTAGTGAAAAGTGTCTCTCTTAAACACGACATAGCGTTGTTCACGTAGTGAGCTTTAGAGGTGATCGTGATATGGGGAATTGCCCGTTCTATTTAGGCAATCTTGTCAAAACCGAGAAGTCGATCTCAGTTATCCTGACTTTATAATTGAAGCCATTCAGGATGGGCATTATTATACAGTGCTAAAAGACAAAGGAACTACAGTAAGCTTGATATAGGATGCGATTCAGCGGCTCCAAGACACTAAAGCCCTAGCAGGACTAGCCACCGTGGTCACCGCAAAAGCCAAGTGGGGCGAAAAGGCCCAAGATGGAGAGACCGATCTGAAGCCAAACTTGGAGGTTTATATACAATAGATCGTACACCGACTCGTCCACAGTACACAGGTCCAGGCGGTACAAATAGGACATGGTGCCCTGCATTCGACCTTTGGAGCGGATGACCTTCCATCTGTACCATCCCAACCCTTTGTCTTACTCATGAGAGTTCTCGCAGCTACCTAGATAGGTGACCATTGCGACTGCAGCATCAATGACTTCTTCAACTGCAAGATCGGTTTTGTCCTCGCAACTAAGGTCACCGGTGACGGGTGGAATCATAGGAGCAGCATCACTTCTCGGGATTGGGTATGCCTTTACAAAGCTCGACCTTTCTTCGAGATGGTCTACCCAAAAACAAATCCCTTCAAGCACAGCTTCGGACGACAGTGTTGGGCCACGATGTTACCACAAAGACGAGAAACAATCACTTGAGGCATTCATAGCACTCATATCACAGACCACCCCTCGCTCGACCTATCCTCTGGCTATCAAAGTGGAGAAGAACATACCAATATACGACTCCCGGACGTTCAGTCTCGACGATGAAGGCTTTGTTTCTGGATTACAGGACGAACTCTACCACGTACTATTGTATGGACCAGGAGTATTCGTCCTGAAAAATTTCTTTAATCATTCAGATATGTCAACTATTGACGCTGCCAATGTAGCTTACGACGATATCATTGCGCACGAGGCTGCGGTGAACGGAGATAAAGGCGATCACTTTGCCACCGGTGGCGCCAACAGTCGGATCTGGAATTCCTTCTCCAAACACTGCCTCATCGATCCCGACTCGTTCTTCCAATACTACTCAAACCCGCTCTTCCGGGTTGTAAGCGAGGCCTATTTGGGCCCTTCCTATCGCATCACCAGCCAGGTGAACATTGTCAGACCTGGCGGGCAGGCTCAGACAAGTCACAGAGACTACCATCTTGGTTTTCAGACGGCCAAAGCCTGCTCGAGATGGCCCAAGGCAGTGCATGACCTGAGTGCACTGCTCACTTTGCAAGGAGCCGTGGCACATGTAGACATGCCATTGGAGAGCGGTCCAACAAGATTCCTACCTTTCAGTCAACAGTTCAAAGGAGGGTATTTGGCATACCACGATAGCTCCTTTGACTCACTCTTCCTTGAAAGATGGGTCAGCTTGCCTTTGAGGAAGGGTGATGCTGTATTCTTTAGCCCAGGCCTTCACCATGCTGCTGGTCACAATTCCAGCAGTGACATCTCCAGGAGCGCGAATCTCATCCAAGTGTCTTCTGCCTTTGGTAAAACGATGGAGAGTATCGATTCCATTCCACTCGTGGAGAAGACTTGGGATTTGCTTAAGGCACAATACGACATCAAAGGGACCTCTGCCGAGGTCGAGGCTTTCATTGATGCTGTTGCGGAAGGCTATGCATTTCCGACCAATCTAGATAAGAGCCCACCCGCACCAGGCGGATTGGCTCCGGAAAGTGAGCAGGACATCCTGTGGAAGGGTCTCGCTCAAAATTGGGACTGTGCGCGAACAATCACCGAATTGGTCTGTAGGAGAGAAGCCTCAAAATCATAGGAGAGACTGTAGGCTGTCACATGTACTATCAGCCCTGAATTGAGAGCAACCCAATTGCAATAGGCAAAATGGTATCAGGTTGCAGCATGCGTAATGCGAAGAGTGGGTTGCCGTGACATGAAAAGGATTTCATCGTTTGAACAGCCCTAGAAGTGCATGCTGGTGGGAAGCTGGAGCTGCACCGTTTTGACTCTGACCGAATGTGCCTGCATTGTTTTGCATGTTCGGCACGCCTAGATTCGAAGGGAAGCTTGAAGGTTGGTGAGCCATGAAGGTCTGTCCAGGTGCTTGCGCTGGTTGCAAGTCGTGGCCTTGCTGCTGCGCTCGTTGACTGTTGAACAATGACAGCAAATCAACAGGTTGCTGGTTCGGAATATGATGTGGAACTTGTTGTGAAACTTGGTGCAGAGCAGGCTGTTCGAATCGCTGTTGAGCTTCCAGTAACGATCCATGGTCCTGGGTATGAGTTTCAGGTGCGACACTATAAGCTGGTTGGTAGTAGCTTTCCTGGCCTTCAGCTTCCATATGTTGGCTGTTGAAATTCGCTGTGTACCACTCAGCTTTGGCGGCGCACTCCACGATGGCATTGGCTACCATGTCCTTCGAGTTCGGAACGCTTTCTCCATCCGAGAAGATCCATATTCCATATATAAGAGGGACTTGGTCGTCTCCCTCAACCTGCAGGATAACATACTCGTCGGTAATCTCCACGTCTTCACTGCTCGACAGCTCTGTAATAAAATTGTCCAAGCTTTTGCGGTTCAAGATGATAACCTGCCATCTTGGCTGCCCGGACGTGTCGTTGAGCTCGCACACGAAAAGCGTACCTTCTATGCCACACTTCTCCCATTGTTGCGCGTCTGCTGAGAAGAGGTAGACCACGGCAAAAGGCGCGATTGTATGGATGCCGACGACATGGGGGCTGTAACGCTGAAGGACTGCCAAGTTCATCTCATTATTCGTCCGCTTACGAGGGACATTGTATTGCGACGCAGCAGCATATATGGCAGTATCGGTATCGTAGTCCGAAGCTATTGGTTGCGGTGCGGTATGGTTGGCGCGTGAAGGATTCTTCTTCTTTGGGGGCATGTTGTAGCACGTGGGCTCTGATACCAGCAGGATATGCTCAGGAATGGCTGCAACACGTTATCGACGCTGGCCTCTTGGTCTGCACATAGCTCTCTGGGGTGGTATGGGAGATCTACCGCGATGCGATCAATAGCTTTGAGTAGAGGTGGGATGAGCCTGTGCCAAGAGTTATCGATTGCCTTGCCGGATCCTGCCTCCCGTACTTCGAAGGCGGGCGGGCAAGGCGATGGGCCGAGCGGAGCGCCGAGGCGCGTCCCGAGCCGTCTCCGCATTTGTGAGAACGATCGCAACATCCAACTGCGGGTCCTAACTGGGTGCCTAGTTAGGTAGGAGGTAGGCAGGTACAGCAGATCCCTAATGGGCAGACTGGCAACGTTGCGCGAGAACGATCCGTGTTTCTTTCAACTGTCAGTGGCCAAAGGTAGCCTCTCAAAGAGCGCCTGTCGACATCCTCCTCTCGAGTCGACTTTCGTCTTCGCCGTGAAGCCATCGCTCCCTCGTTCCCTCGTCAACGCTGCCGCCGCCGCCGTCGCCGCTGCTGCCTCCATACAATTGAACCGCCTAGTGTGCAGTCTAGCAAGATTTGGGCGACCAACTCTACCGCTGCTTTTCCCTCTCGAGCGACAACGAACATCCTCATCTAGACCCTATCGCCGTCTTCGCCTTCGCGATTTGACCATTTGACCCCTGCACCCATTGTCGCAGGTTCCTCTATGGCTCGTTGATCTGGCTTCTACGACCCAATGCGCATCCACATTTCTACATTACTGAATTGCCTGTCAAGATGAGTCTTTCAGGATACCTTCGCAGAGTGCTCAACCCCCAAGCGCTGCTTGCCTTGGCCGTGTTTTATATCACCTTTGCTCTTGCAGAGACTGAAGATGCTGGCGATGACCCGGAAGATGGTGGAGATGCGAGCAAACAAGAGGTCCTCGACTCATGGTCAATCCTCATCCTGATAGTGCTGTTGATATTCGCACTTTTCACCAGCTATGTTTTACAAAGCCGGAAAATCCAGGCTGTGCATGAGACGGTTGTGTCCATCTTCAGTGGTATGGTGGTTGGGCTGATTCTGCGCCTGACGGCCGCCAACAGTGTGGTACATGCCGTCACATTCAAGCCAGGCTACTTTTTCAACCTTCTCCTCCCGCCCATCATCTTAGCCAGTGGATACGAGCTACATCAGGCCAATTTCTTCCGTAACATTGGCAGCATTCTGACTTTCGCTTTCGCTGGCACGTTCATCTCTGCCTTGGTGTTGGCTGTCATTGCATGGGCATGGACTCGCATCCCACTGGAAGGCCTCAGCAGCCTCAGCTTCGTTGATGCAATGTCTGTTGGTGCAACTTTAAGCGCTACAGACCCGGTTACCATCCTTGCCATCTTCAACACCTACAAGGTCGATCCCAAGCTCTATACAGTCATCTTCGGCGAAAGTATTCTGAACGATGCTATCGCTATCGTCCTTTTTGAGACGGCACAGAAATACAAAGCCGGCGACGAAAAAGGCGAGCTGACCGTACTCAGCCTGTTTGAAAGTATAGGCGTGTTCTTAATCGTCTTCTTCGGTAGCTTATTCCTTGGTGTGCTAATAGGGCTGGCCACCAGCCTGATGCTTAAGTTCACACACATCAGACGAGAGCCTAAGATCGAGAGTTGCATTGTCATGCTGATAGCATATGCCAGCTACTTTTTCTCTAACTCGATTCACATGAGTGGTACGTTACGGCAAACATGATAAGAACTGGAAAATTTGCATGACTGACATTTCGAGTTAGGAATCGTGACCCTGCTCTTTTGCGGCATATGTATGAAGCATTATGCCTATCACAACATGTCTCGACGTACACAGCTCACGACCAAATTCACTTTCGCTTCTTTGGCGCAACTTTCGGAAAATTTTATCTTCATCTACCTTGGACTTGCCCTCTTTACAGACGCAGAGCTGGAATACAAGCCGCTGTTCATCTTGGTGACAGTGCTAGGGATCTGCGCGGCGAGATGGTGCGCAGTCTTTCCGCTTGCAAGCGTTATAAATGCCGTTATCCGGTATCGTGCCAAGCGCTTTGCCGCACAAAATGGCTTGAGTACCATTGCGGCGGCAGAAGAGGCGGACGAATTGCCTAGGAATCACCAGATTATGCTGTTCTGGGCTGGTTTACGAGGTGCAGTTGGAGTCGCGCTGGCAGCTGGAATCCAGGGACCTCACAAGCGTGCTCTACGTGCCACTGTGCTTGTTGTCGTCGTGCTCACTGTCATCATCTTCGGCGGAACCACAGCGCGCATGTTGGAAATATTGGATATTCGAATCGGTGTTGTGGACGAAATCGATTCTGATGATGAGTTTGACATTGAAAGAATACCTACCGTAAATGGCCTGTCGTTTCACAGGAAGAACAGCTCCGCCTTCGGCCATACTCCAAAACTAAGCAATGGAAACATCGGACTAGGCAACGTTGACGGGCATGCACGCCTGGGTAACAGAGGCTCATCTCTTGCGACGGGCAACGCGCAAGGGAGTCCTAGGGTTGGTCCTCACTTTGGAAGGAGGAACAGCTCAAGAGCTCTCGCCGACGGCCAGAACAGTGCCGAGCAAGGCTTATTGTCTGGCGGGTCGTCGAGCTTTGATGATGAGGAAGATGATGGCAGAGATCTCGATCTTCCACCAGCGGCTCGACGCTCGCCAATGTCGCTCGGATCATCAGACCAGACCTCGCCTGCAGATTTAGACGTCAACAACCCGTACCCAGTGTCTGGAACTCGCGAGGCTGACCCAGGGGTAGCGCAGCAGCACGGTCTGCTTCATGGCGTGACTGCGCGAGGCGCCATCTCGAGCATACTGAATGCTAGGCATGAGGACCCTGGGACGCTTTTCAGTCGCATTGACGAGAACTTCCTCAAACCGCACTTGCTGCTCGACCCCAAGAGCGGCAATGGAAAGCACGGCGGAGGCAGTGGGCACCATGGGAATAATAATGATAGTTAGATATTTAGCCAATTGAATTATGACTCTCTTTAAGGATCAGTTACTGCCAGTACCATAGATGACGGATCTGCGAAATATTGCCCTTACGGACAGTGGCTCCTCGATGCCCATTGCTTGCCTGCTACGAGATCAAGGAAGTGCTGCGGAATAAAGTTACGCCGGCAGCACCACTGATGAGGTCACATTACATGGCCACGCTGCACGATAGCGTCTGATAGTCCGTCTCGAATGTGAAAGTCACGGTACTACATTGCTCGCGTGCATGCCAGCCTCTCACAAGAAAAGAGGAAATATGCATAGCCCCAACGCTATGATGTGCCTTGCCGGGCCCCTATTGAGCCAAAACCTGATCACGATGCAATGACACTACTTTGCCCATCCATTGCCTCTGTGAAAGAGTCGTCGCAATGGTAGCCGGACGGTCATCGCGCCCTACCAGTTCGGCTAGCAACACCAGCTTGCTGCAAGACGTTCCGGGAACTCTGCGACTCCCTATATCGTCTCTTACCTCCATTTCCAGCGATGATGAACAACATGAGGACTCGGACAACAATCGGGACTTCACCAGTCTGCCTGCTGCAGTGTACGCCAGGCGAGCAGAGTACGTACGCCCTAAGGAGGTGCGCATCAAGATAGGCACTTGGAACGTTGCGTCCTGCAAAGGGACTGAGAAAGATCTGGCTGGTTGGTTTGTTGAGGGCAAGGGCCTTGCCGGAACTCTGCCCAGTCCAAAGACCAATGCCAAGGGGAAAGGAAAGGATGGTGCAGACGTTGACAACCAGCAAGTCGAATCAATTGCCTCGCAGGAAGAGCGGTACAAGAGAAAGTCGAGGACCATACCAATTGGAGAGGACGAATCTATACTGCCAAGCAACGACGAGGTGGGATTGTATGTGCTCGGTTTGCAAGAGATCGTAGACATCACTTCTGCGCAAGAGGCCCTGAAACCGTTCACTGATCCTTCAGTTGCAAACCGGTGGAAGGATGAGATGAAAAAGGCTCTGCCAGATGGCTATAAGCTAGTCGCTGAACAGCAGCTCCTTGGGCTTTTGTTACTTGTCTATGCGTCACCCGAGGTCAAAAACGAGGTCAGATCCGTCAGTACAACGAGTGTTGGCACGGGCCTAATGGGCTACATGGGCAACAAGGGCGCCGTGACAGCTAGGCTTGTCCTTGGTGAGACCACAAGGCTTGTTTTTGTCAACTCACACCTCGCGGCTGGAGCAGACAAGGCGGCGTTGGAACGACGAAACTGGGACTTTGCTCAGGTGGTTAACCGAACACGATTCGAGCCCATCAGAGATGCGATGGATCTGAAACAAACGACAGGAGAGCAGATTGGTGATGAGGATTTCGCTTTTTGGACGGGCGACCTGAACTACAGGTTGGATGGTATCCCTGGGGAAGACGTTAGAAGGCTCCTTATGTTGCACACGCGAAACAAATTCGATCTGAGCCATGAATCAGCAACAAAGATTGACGGTGAGCTGTCGTCAGCAAATCCAACCGTAGAGCGAAGGGTCGAAGAACGGCTGTCTGTCAACTCTTCAGGCTCTGAATCGATTTTCCTCCCTCCGCCTCCAGATGAAATTGGTGACGACGCCGACACGAAATCTGAAACATCGTCAGAAAACACCATCGATCCGGAAGCTGATCCAGCGTCTCTCAAAACGACGCTTCTATCGCTTCTACCACATGATCAACTGCATCAGCAGATGAAGCTGCGCAAGGCTTTTCATGACGGCTGGAGAGAGGGGGATATTAAGTTCCTGCCTACGTACAAGTACGATGTAGGATGTGTTGGTGTTTTTGACTCAAGCGAGAAAAAGCGAGCGCCAAGCTGGTGTGACCGAATCCTTTACAGGACTCGCCGAGACAAGCTCGCTTATGATGCAATAATAGAGGAAGAAGAACTTGCTAGAAAGAAGGACGAAGAAATGCGGTTGAACGGCTTGGCGCAGGCGGCAGAGGACGAAGATGTTCTCTACAGCTACGACTCGAATGATAACAGTGCTATTGCGGCTAGCAAAAGCCCTGGCGACTATGACGAATATGAAGAATATGACGAAGACGATAATTTCAATACCAACCTTGAAAGGATCGTAACGAAAGAGGGATTTGAGGATGAAATTCAACTGGAGTATTATGTTGCGCATCAACGAGTACTCTCGAGCGATCACAAACCACTTGATGCCGTGTTCAGGTTGAAGTACGATGCGGTCGTACCTAGTCTGAAAGCAGATGTATTAAGTGAGGTTGCCCGAGAGATGGATAGGCGGGAGAACGAAGGTCGTCCCAATGTCACTGGTAAGCTCACATGATGGAAACTTGAGATATTCGTTTGAACATATCTGACTAGATCCAGTTGTGGTCGATAAACACGGCGCACACGATGTCGAAGTTACCGATGAGAATCCGGCAACTTTCCCTGGTATCTACCTGGGCGATGTCAGATGGGGAGAAGGAAAGCACAGGACTCTAACGATTGCTAATACTAGCCGCGTCTCTGCAAGCGTGAGCTTTATTGAGCGTCCAGTTGGCGCTGGCCAAACACCTGGAATCGCCCCTAGTTNGGTCGATCTCAAGTTTGACGAACACAGCGTAAAGAGCTCCAGCCATGGGTCCCCATCCATCACGCTCGACCCAGGTGATACGTGCCCTGTAGAGGTCCATTTAAGAATCTTCGACTTAGAGACGGCAAGGTCTCTCAGTGACGGTCGGCAGCACCTTGAAGATGTCCTTGTGCTTCGGGTTGAGAATGGTAGAGACCATTTTATTCCCATTCGTGGAAATTGGCAGAACACCTCGCTCGGACAGTCAATTGACATGCTATGTCGCGTTCCTGAAGGGGGAATCCGTCGGCTGCAAGGGCAAAGGCCCCACGGAGGGAAGAAGATAGCCCCCACGACCACCGAACCCTCGGCCCACTCCACTTTCACATTCTCCCCGAGCGCNAAAAGTGTAGAGCCAGCCAATGATGAGCACACTGTTGATGACGATGAGCCGCTCCCTGTACGTTCATCCGCTCCTCGCGAACTGTTCAGGCTGACAGAGGCAATAGAAGACCTCAGCACACGCGTGATAGCCGAGTGGGATATCCTCAACATCGCTCCGATCCATAATGGATCAGAGAAAGACGACGAGTTTTTGCTTCCGCCTTGGAAACGGTATTCGTCGTGGCCATTCGATGAACAGGCTTGGTTGCAGGAGCAGCAAGATGAAGAGTCATGCAGCGCTTGGGACACCATGCTCAGCCAGGCGTGCGATGCACTCGACTGCGATCGACCGCTTGACTCTGCTTTTGCACCAGATACGCAACGGCTGCATCAGCTCTACATACTTAGCTCACTCTTGATCTCCCTCCTTCGAGGCTTCCCTGAAGGTGTCATCACCGACGAAGCGTGGGCACATATTGAAGGGTATCTGATCAACAATGTCGAGAAAGCAAAGCCAGTTTCTCAGAGTTCCGATTCAGACGCTACCAAAGTAGCGGTCCAGGACACCATACTTCAATGCTCCTCAGCTGCGCATAGTGTCTCCCTCATTTTGATAACTTCATTCTTACAACGCATTCAAACCGAGCTCTTAGGGGCGTCGGTGACGACACCTCCGACAAGAGAGGATCCACAACGCCCAAGCGGTTCTTCATTACCCTCAAGTCCTACTTCTAGGCGGCGCACACTTGTTGGACCATTTAGGCAGCTTACAGGGCTCCTGAGTAAGGCTTCTGTCTCTGACGCGCCGTTAGATGCACCCAGCGTGGCACAGAGGTCGAGCAATGTACGGACAGCCATGGCAAAGTTCTTTGCAGATATACTCATCAGATCTGAGATACCCAGCAGTGAAAAAGCAAAGCAGGTCTTGATGAAAAGGAAGGTGCTGGTTCTGGAGGCATTTCTGGAGAGGGAAGGTCTCTAAAGTCCTGACAGTACAGTCATGAATTCACAATAACGATCAATCGACTCTTCGAACCCCAATGACCCTGCTGATCCTTTCATCAATCCTGCGCACTCGATCTTCCATCTCCAGAGTCGAGGCGCCATGCTCATGTATCAACAAGGCGAGTCCGCCAACCTGCTGTGCGATCCTTCTGGTCTGTACTTTGGCTAGAGTCGTGAACAGATTTTGTGCCTTTGGTTTCACGCTGATCCACTTCAATCTTCGCCAAATGGTCAGATTCGCATATCGGACCCTTTGCGACCAGTACATCTCTTCTTCTTCATCATCATACCGCTGTGTACGCTCGGTCGGTCGATCGGCAGACCTTCCGCGCACTCTCGACGGTCGCCTGGATGCTTTGTCGGGAAAGGCATATGCGGAATGTTCGTAGTACGGCGAACCTGCTGAACTGTTTCGCCGCCTGTGATGACGCTTCTCGGCCATGATACCGTCTTCCCCCTCTTCTAAGAATGGACGCTCAATGTCTCTGAACTGTCGTATCAAGCGTTTCACCGTATCGTGCATTGTCTTTAGATTGCTTTCGTCTAGACCCAGCCCTCTATAACTTCCCAATCCATTTTCGGAACCCCTCGATCGATCATCTCGTCCTCTCTGCCGTCGCCGGCTTGTTTTTCTCAATATGCGAAGGCTAGTCTTCTCTTCGAGTAGTTCCTGTCGTAGAGTGTTGAGGTATTCATGCACCTCGTGGGGTGCCTCACTTGCAGTCTCGAGATTGACCCATACCACCTTCAAGAAGGTGCCGACGGTGAATGCGAAACTGACGAACCCAATTACGGTCGATGTGAGGGTCAGGGCGGGGGTTTTTATCCCTGAAGAGAGAACTATGCCCATAGCTGGGCTTGCTGGGTTCAAATCACCGCGTCCGGGCACTGCATACAGGTCGAGTGATGCGAGATCTGCACATCGTTCCGAACTTGGGGTTCGAAGAAGTCACTTCCTACCGTCGAGGGCGCAGTGATGGAAACAAGACACGGCAGGGCCGCGAAGATCCCACCGGGATCGCCATGCTGACGATTGTTGATCTCTCGTGTTTACTTACGGCTACTGTACAGACATAGCGGGATCTGGTCCGCTGGCTTCCGTCCCAGCCACTGCATTGAGTTGCAGACATCCGTGGTATCGTATCGTGCTGCGTGGGTACAGCACAGCACGTAGTCGGTACAGCATCGCGAGTTTAAATTATCTGGAGATTTTAGCGCGAATCCTTCGAGATCCTCGCTATCTAATGTTATGTACAGTACCATCGACCCCAGGATGCAAATACAGCTGTTGATGCTGTGAAATTAGACTTCATTGTGCGCGTAGGAGTCAGAGATTACATAGTCGATGATGTAACAAATCCTTATCATTGATCCCGAATAGCAGGGTCTGGTCGAATCGATCGCAGGGACGATCATCAACGTGAGGTCTCATTTGCTTCTGCACGAGACTTGCACAACCTAGACAGCTCTAAGAGGTGCCTGATATGTCTGAACTTTATGCATTTTGAGGAAAGGTGAAAGAGCCTCAAAACATCTGGACTTCAACTAGCGCTCTTCCCACACCGGCGCCCCCCATCCCAGGAACACCGTGGTTTTCAATCTCGTACGCGACTGCTCCTTTGTCTCGGCAAGCTTCCTTCAAGCCGTCGATACTGCCGCCAACTCCAAAGTAGACCCGTTTGGCGCCAATCATCGCCTTGGCCATTTTTACCCGTCGAAGGAGAATATCTAGCAAGTCAACAAAGGCCGCCGTTGATGCTGGGCTGTAGATAGTCTCGGCTCCAAGGATTACAAGGCCCATGTCAGGAGCCGAAGTTGGTATCAGCTCGGCCAGCTCGGCTGACCAAGGACCGGAGACCAGCTTGATGGCAATATTCTTGCTGGCAAGGTCTGACTTGAAGTCCTCGATTAAGGAAGCCGTGATCTCTAGGTCCCCATTCTCGGACCCTTCTGATGTGTCAATCCGGGGATTTTCCGAGAATGCAGCCCATGTCAGGATTAAATTCGGTAGCGTGATCAATCGCAGTACGGCGTCGTTGAAGTCTGAGACGGTGAAGGTGAGTGATATGTCGTTCCTCAACGCATGTTGAAACAAGACCAATGTAGGCAGCGCAGAGCCTGCTCCCAGCTGCAGCAATTGTTAGTCGTGGATCTAGATGAGAAAGACTTTGTGGCAAACCAACCTCGACGATCTGGTCGCACCGTACTAACTCATCGATGTCTTTTCTGGGCCCTCGATCCAATAGTAGACATGCAAGGTCAATTGAGCATTCCCAGGTCTTGAAACCACCTTCGTAGATGCCAGTCCTGATGTCGGATTTGTCGATATCTTTCAGCGTCTCCTCATTTGAACCTTGATCATCGTCCTCAGCCATGAGTTGTACCCGCACATCATAGAGTTCACGTCTGGGTAAGTGAATGATACGCCCCGTCGGTGATTCAATGCGCACAGTGCTATAGGTCAACCTGTCAGGCAGGGTTGTGAGCTGGTGGAATCATCAGTCTATTGCAGGCATATCACATTGTATCCGAAGCAATGTTGTCTTCGAGTGCCACAATTCAACACGAACAAGGTGTCGAACATGACAGATGGGGGAGTCATACCTACCAACTCCCCAATATCCCATTCCTTCACAGGCACATCCGATCTGAAGTTGTTTTCATTCGCTGCTGCTGACTCGCTTGATGGGATTCCAGCGCTGTGGCTTCCAAGTGCATCGTCGGCGTCGACATCAATGTCGTCACCCGAGAAACCAAAGCTGAAAGCCATATTTCGTTCAAAAGATTTCGGTTTGGTATTTCATAAGCATCCAGCTCCAGACTACCGACCTCAACATTCACTTTCTTGCGCAAAACCACCACAGAAGCCGCAAATTCGCTCGGACTTTTAATTCACTTAAACCCGAGGAGCAGCGCACTGTACCTACCGCCCGGTAGGTACCCAGGTATCTAGGCACGTACCTGGTAGTAAGGCGAGACTGTGGTTACTAGGGCGTTCTGAGATATACCAGACCATACAGAATACCTACTGTACTTCCCTCTACCTCGTGATTGAAGCTATTGTTTGTATTGCTCTACGTCCACCAACGTAAGTGAATGGCAATAATCATAATAAATAAGAAACGCACTGGAAAAAAGGCCAGGAAACCTGTACCTTCAGTTGTTGACTTGAATCTACTGTGCTATCTTCACTGAACGTAAGTGACGTCTCTGACCCAAGACAGGCAGAGTGCTTGACAGTTTTGAGTTTGGTTGGCCTATAGTGTCGCCATGCAGCACACTGCTGCGAGCAAATGAAATAAACCTCTCGACCAAAGCGTTCACAAGAAGTGAATTAGGCGCAAAACTTGCAACATGGCATCCAATATGCAGCTCATCAGCGTCGGGAACGGCTCAGACGGTGAGCGATCCAAATGGCCAACCACCGACAAGGGCTACTATCGCAACGACGATTACTGGTGTGAAAAGATGGCTGAGAGGTATTTGAAGGAAGCCGCACCTGGCCATTCAGCCTCTGGCTATAGGCTTGAAAGATTGCCAGAGGGGTATGCTGGCTTTGAGAAACTCAGGTCAGACAGCAAACATGTGGATCGCTATGTTTACGGCCATCCAAATGGAATTTTTCGAAGCACTAATGAATTTTGGCCTCATCTCAAACACCTTATGGAGCATGGCGGGAGCACTGGATGCGGATGCATTTTGTGTGTTGGCAGGGCAAGAAAGATGAAAGTGAGACAGGCAAACAATGCTGGCGCTACTGACGAAGTTACCAGCTTCTCTGCTGGCAAAACCAAGAGGCCGAGGACTCAGGTATCATCATATCAAGCTGAAGGCTCATCGCGTCCAAATGATCTCTTATATCATGACTCATTGGGCATGCTACAGGGTCGACTTCCTGAGCTTCCTCGTACTCCCAATCATCAACAGATCGACGAAGAGGGCACACCAGACATATACAGACAACTCATCGACCAACTTAAAACTGCGGGACCTGACATTGCCGTCGATGAATACGTAGACCAAAGTTTGAGTCCAGATTGGAATGTCGGCAATTCTCTCCTGGAAGACGACTTGCTAAAGGCGAAAACCCATCCTCAATATGTGCCTAGGACTGGTGAGGTTGTCCTGTTCTACCGCCAATTCGAAGGAGAATTGCGAGAAGATGCTGTCACGCATGGCTCTCAAACTGCAAATCCTATGGAGCAACAGATCCGGCCACATTGGGAAGCTGGGGTTGTTACACAGTTACCTGCTGAGCCCTCTGACGAACAATACACACCGACGCCGATGGCGGCAGAGCGCACCAAAGGCGTGAACTATTCGGGATTTCGTATCGAACCTTTATCAGAGCCGGGTTCTAGTGAGAAACGCCATGGCCGACAACACAAATACGTTGAGCTTCAAGACATCCGGCCAATGAGCCTCTGGAAAGAAATTGCTGGGGGTCACAGTCACCTCACAATAACAAACGCTCTTATGTTTTCTAGCTCCTTCAGCATCATTCAGCCTTACAGGTTCCGTGGTACTTGGCCGAATGCTACCCTTTTTGTGCGTGGAGTGTTCATAGGGCATGAACTTATTCAGTTGGATGACGTAGTACGCCTAGCACCAAGGTCCAACGACAGATCTGCGAAGGTGACCGATGTCCTTCAGATCACTAGTATTAAATGTGTCTTCGTGAAGTTGGACCGTGCAAGTATTGACGATCAAGACAATGAGCACCCTTACAACATCTGCTTGCACATTGCTGGCCGATCCTTTACGCGCGAAATTTCACAGAGCTACGATGGTATTGGAGCTGCGCCTATCAAATCTAACGTTCTCCCTCCTGTCCTCGATGGATACGGCCCATGGTATGACACTCTCGATCCGGCAAAACCTAATTTGCGCAAAGAAGTGCCGTTTACGCGCATACTAGGTCGGTGCCTTGAATATGCTCAGGTCAATGCGTGGCTCAAGCCTGGGATTCGGCACTCCCAATCAATGGCGACATTCAACCCTGTCAACCCCCCTAGTACCGATGCTGACATTTCCTTAGGCCTGGCTGGCATAATCTCAGCTAGGACCTACAGCATGGAAAATGACACGCGAATCGATAGATCTAGTGGAAAAGCATGGTTCTGGGCAGATACTCGGGTGGAGCAGCTGGATCTGCATGAAGTCAACGACCGGTATGTTGGATCCAAGAACACAGCCAGGAACTGGAGAAAATTGGAGCACTGGAAACGTGCGCTGAAAGCAACACAGGGCAAGCCGGGTGCCATAGAGGCGTTGGCTCGAGAGAAAAAGGCAGAGCGAGCTCAAGCCGAAGAGTTTGCAACGAAAGATGGCATGCTTGCAGGAGCCTCGATGGTTATGTTGGATGACGAGAGTGACGAGGACAACAGCCAGGACAAGGCACAGGAAGAGGATGTGTTTGAGGATGCAAAAAGTGATTTTGAGACAGACGGCCATGTTCCCTCAGCGAAAATAGGTCAGACGAGCTTTCCCAGCACGGCGATTGATGACTTCGCTGAACCTGGCGTGGAGAGAATGGACATTGACGACGGCTATGTGCCGGCATACAGAGATCAACCTGGCCTCATCGACTTGACGGCCGATGATGACGAGGATGAAGACATGGATGATGAATTGACCAGGCGGCAAGTCATGGATCAATTTCGTGGTAACCCAGGTGCATCAATATGACGGTGATGTGGCGAAACCCTGGCTGCGTTCTTCGATCACGAAACAATCTTCTTCGGGAGAAGATTTGAGGGCGCCTGCCTAAGGTTCAGGTTGGAAATCTGCTGAAATTTGCAGCAATGCTGAACTTCAGCATTCTGGCTGCTGTATTCACATGGCGCCGGTCTTGAGAAGCCGCGTATCTGGCATATTGTAGATAGTCTAATGATCGACAGTATGCAATGGACATCAGATACTTGCCAACAAGGCCCCAGTCACTGGTAATATCGCTTGGATGCTCAATCTTTAAGTAAGGTCATTCGGCTGCTACAAGTCACAACAAGTAAATGTTGAATAAATGGTATTGCGACTAGAAACGTCATGCAAAATGCAATATTTGGCTCTGATGGACGGCGTCGAGAATACGTATGATACTTCCATGTGAAGGGCGAAGAGTGATACTCAGCCAGGCTTGTGCCGTGACGTCGGTAATACCACAGCGCATTACCTAGGTACCATTTGCCAAGCGATGTGGCTTGACTCAAACTCCTGCCATTCTTGACAAGCGGAGACGGCGCAGGAGCAGTTGAAGGAGATACCTACTGTGGTGGGTTCGTGAGCTCGAGAGCTCCGAGTGGCCGGTCGTCTCTGCTGAACATCCGCCACAGCACTGTTGGAAAGAAGCGAAACAGCAAGCCAGGAATTCGAGCAGTCCGCATGACAGGAAGTGTGCCACGCAACCATGACGGCATATATCTTCGACGTCCCTCGGCTGATCACGAAAAATATACATTGTACCTCCTATTGCCTCCATATAACGCTGGATGGCTGGACTCATGATGTAACATGTTGGCAGGATGTCAAGCGGAGACGGCGCAGCGTGTTACCCGAGTGAGTGATTGAGAGAGGTATAAGTATTGATGCATTTTTGCTGCTGTTCACGAAATATATCTTCTCCTACACAGCGACCAATGAAAGCATTCACGAAATCAACCAAGATCATCACCACAATTCGTCCCATCTCATCTACATCAAGGATGTCATCTGCACAAAACGAACGTGGCCAGGGCGTGTCCCACGCCTCTGACTCTCAGCTTCCCCAAAAGGCTCAGGAGGCTGTAGGTTCAGCAATATAATGCTCTCTTGGTCCTTCTCACTTGCTAATGCTATTGCACACAGGTCCCCAGCTCCGTCGAGCACAAAGTTCCTGACGCCCTCCACGACACTGGCTCCAACCAGCAGACCGGCAAGGTTTCCCACGCTACGGGCGATTCCAAGGTGCCGAAGACATTGCAGGAGGGTTTGCCGGAGAAGGTGGAGAAGGCCGTCCCCAATGCCATCCACGATACCAAGGGCGCCAAGTTCAGCGATGGCAGTGTCGGCAAATGAGTTTTGCAGCGCTAGGTATGAAAGTCACACCCTGGCAGTATTGCATGTGAATAAGAGTTTATTATCCTTCAGTACTGACTGCGAGCTCCACAAGGTACGAGACCGGCCAGTCGATATCTATGCCATCGAGGTCATCAAATGGNTACGTGGCAGCCGCGAAACCTCAGTCATGTTGTATGTGTGGAATCTAGACACTGAGCAGTGGTGATTCAGAAATTGTGAGGACCATGCGCGAAACGTTATGGGTGGCGAGTAGGACAGATGTGTACGTTAATTCGAAGAAATAGCCAGTCTGCACCTACAGACGGTACGCCTGATATAAAACGATTATTTCTTGAGATTGTACCCGTTCGACCAGTAGGTTGTTATTCGTTTTGGAACTGATCATCAAGATCAAAATACCTGTCAAAACCCACCCCGTTAATCACATCGTTATGCCTAACATGAGGGTTCGGCTTCAGGACCCACTCTCAGCATAGCCCGAGAGCGTCTGGATATTAAATGGTAAGTTCGATACGGTCCAGTGCCTGAATACTTACCAGTAGCAAAGAAGCCAGATATTACAGCCTAGGAGTGAAACTGAATTGATCACAGTTGGAAAGATATTGATTTGGCGCCGATGAACCTGGCCGTTCTAGACATATATCATGACACTCGTTATGCCGTACGCCACCGGAAGTTGTAGCCTTGAAGGAGGTGTGTATGGATGCAGCAATTGCAGAACAAACAAGACTCACATAATTACACATCGCTCCTCTGCATCTCTGACGCCAGGAGCAGCATTACCAGCGGTTGCAGATTGTTGATAAGCAGGAGCCGCGGCCGGCATGCTGTGAGGGTTTCCAGACCCAAGACTGTTCCGAGATCTCATCCTGTTCATGTCGCTTCGCCGTCTTTGTTGCCCCGGGGCGACATTAACAGAGGAGCTGGAATTCGCCGCATATGCGCTCTGTTGCCTCCTGAGGGCGTCATACGCGTTGAGTGGGCCACTTTGCTGGCCAGTCGCTGCAGCCGCGCTTGCATCTTCTTCGCGGTAAGGTCTATCGCTGGCCGCCTGCTCGTAGCTTGGGAGGTCATCTTCGTCATCATCTCGCCTCCTTTCCGTGCGCGCAGGTCGAGATACAGGCACCGCGGCAGGATTGGTTCTGTGCGTGCTCTCACGGCGAGCTCGTCTGGGAGGAATTGGTGGCGGGTTTCCGTCGACGTTTTCGCGCTCGAGAAACCGTTGTGACAGTTCTTCGTCCCGCCGAGCCTGCTGCTCTGCCTGCCGTTGAGCTGCTTCCTCCTCCTCCTGTAACTGCAACGCGAGTGCGAGATCGTGATCCTCTTGCTCTGCCGCCGACAGCGGCTCGATGGCATGTGACTCAGACGCAGTCGGCCGTGGGCCTGGAAGAGCAGGTGCTGGGCCTTCTGGAGAAGATAAAGAGTGAGGATCATGTTGACCAGATGCTCCACGTGCGTGGCTGTTGGATGTGGATCCCGAGGTTGTGCCAACATCTTGCTTATGGCTTACACTCCTGAAGTCACCAGAGAATAGCTCACTAGCTGACCCATTCACATCCACAAGACTCTCCCATACAATTTCCTCATGGCCAGAGTATCCGGAATCAGTGACGAGAGTCATAAGGACGCCGTCTCTTGGCTGTTTATAGATGGTAGAGAAGTGGTCGTTCCTGAACAGGATCGCTACATCACCAGGCTTGAGTGTATTTGAAATGGCCTCTCTCCCATAATCTGTCAATTGAGTCGGCCATGAATTCAGAAAAGACTGAATGGTTTGAATGTCTTGCAAAAGCTGTTGTTCCTGACCATTTAGACCTTCTGTATTGAGTTTGTGTTCCAATTCCGGTTCGGCGAACGGTAGAGTCTGGGCAGCATCGAAGCTCTGCGCTGAGCGGTAGAAAGCCTTGCTAGCGGCTTCATGGGGAGCAGGAAGCCAGCCATGTATGAGAGGTATACCGAAGGTTGCGTACAATCCCATCTCTTGGGTTTGCTCGAACGTGCCTGCCTGAATGAGAGGCCGTTGAGATGGATGTATCCCACGCAGCTCAGGAGACGGTGGCCCATCGAAAGGTGACGCTGGCACGAACCTTGGGTTGACATTCATCCCTGTGTGCAACGCCAGAAGAAATGTATACAGCTCGCTCACGTCTGGCAGACCTTCGGCCGATTGCCTACGTCCGCTGATCAGCTCTTCGAAGACCGCGTCAAGCAATAGACCAAGGGAAATAGTTTCGCGGGTCTCCAGCGTTGAGACTAGGGCGGTTGAGGTATTATCGGGAGTACTGAGTACCAACGCGTTGACGAGGGCAAGTAGAGGACAAGGTCCGTTTGCATTTTGAGTCAAAATCGGACTCGTCTTTAAGCGACCATTGTCAAGCCATCGAATGTGCTTGATGCTGTAATGTTCTGCTCTTTGGCGCCGTATCTGAGTTTGAGGACTTTCAGGAACTGATTGGGTATTCGTGGTGGCATTGTCTTGTTGTGTTGAGATAGGACTTGGACGTGGTGGCTGGGGTGGCGTAGTGGCATCACTCTGGCCTGGTGGAGGGCCAGGAGGTGGTGCATATATTTGTTCAGGAGGTGAGACTGTGGGGGCTTGATATGGCGGCATTGATTGCCCAACCGCCACTTGGTCGTCTTTCTGTGATGATAAGAATGGTTCTGAAGCATCTGGCTTCGCCTGGTGCTCTTGAGAATTCTCTTGAGAACCGAGATTCGCCACCTGATGGTTTGGAAGATGCCCTGCCTCATGTTGCCAAGGGTTTGCACTTGCAGCATCTCCTGACTGTTGCGGTACTGGTGCATGTGTTGGTGTAGGTTCGATTTGTGGGACTGGTATCCGCTCGGCAGTTTCCCAGCTTGCAAGTGACATGCGCGAGAGCTCATCTTCTGGTGTCTTTTGAGCGGGCATCTCTACGGCAGAAAGAGGAACTGTGTCCGCGGGTGGTGGCGGTGGAGGCGCATATGAAGGAGATGGTGGTGGGATGGCTGCGGTGGGGACATGCGAAGCATCCTGCGGCTGTTGACCATCCTGAACCCACCACATGCTTGCTCGACTTCGTAATGATTGTTCCTCCTGCTTCTGGCGATACGGCTCATAGTGAGGCACAGCTTCTTGATGCTCAGCCCAAGGGTTGCCGCCAGCTTCTAGCTTGTAATCGGTTTGCGAACCGGTCGGTGCTGACAATGCTGCACTCTGTGAGCCGTATGCAGGCCCAGGCTTCAAAGCAGCAGGCAGGGAATCTCTGCCGGCCTGTTGAGGCAATTTGGTCTCGCTCAAACGATCCTGACTGTTCTTTACTTGTAACGGCTGCGGTCTCAGCGCGGTTCTGTCATTGCGGGTATCATTTTTGCCCTCCTCGTAAGCATCCTCGTCGTCCGAGTCCTCCCAAGAATCGCGAGATTGTACGTCATCGTCGAACTTGGGGCTATAAGTTGAATGGTCATGATGCACGTCTATCAGGTCTGATTCTGGGTTTGTGGTTTGGTCCGGGCTGTATACCGAGCCAGTATCTTGTCTGACCGGTCTGGGGCTTGTCTCGGTGGGTGTAGTTGGATATGGAGGAATCGATGTCGCAGGGACATTGTTGGGAGCGGTTTCGATCGCCTGCGTGACCGGCTTTCTGGTCACCATTGTCGAAGAGCGGTGTTTGCGCCGAAGAATTGGGAATACAAAGAGGCCGAAGCGGACGAAGGCTGCTGCCTTGGGACCTCAGACCTCAGATGCG
The DNA here is from genome assembly GCA_001660795.1 of Leptoxyphium fumago. Lineage (NCBI taxonomy): Eukaryota > Fungi > Ascomycota > Dothideomycetes > Capnodiales > Capnodiaceae > Leptoxyphium > Leptoxyphium fumago. The sequence continues at coordinate 37,563 of LSHF01000102.1, forward strand.
GCGTTGGCAAACTGGCGCGTTAGACGAACAATTAGACAATAGCAGTTCTCAAGGTAGAGAGCCGGATCGGAAATGGCAGTAATGATGGAATGTTAGAGTATATAAAGCGCAAAGGAAACACCAAGGCGGCAGCTTGCGCGTCTACATGGTGTCTGAAGTGCTCGAGGGCAACTATCAGTAGGTAGGTATATTCACACCTGCAGTACCTCATGCAGCTGCCCACGAGGTGCATCATCATGGCTGCATGTGGTCATCGCATGCTTCAGCCACAGCACAGCCCCAGATTATCCCACCAGGCCCTGCTGCAACTCCCGAAACGGCTGTCCCCGCCCCGGCAGCTCGGCAAGCTCGACCTCCGGACAGCTCTTATCTTTTATCTGTTATCTGGTATCTATCCGCAATAATCTAATCGTGAAGCGTCGATCTTCCAGCATCATTGATTGGAACATGTTCCACCACAGTGCAGATGGAGGGGTTGGTGCTATCGTTACAGTGCATAAATAGTGTATTGTACAGATTGGTGATTCTACTATACTGTTACAACATGCGAAGTAGAGATATATGGCCACTCACGCATACCGACACCACCCTACCTGCCACGCGGTGCCGCACCATTGGTTTTCTCCCACATCCTCACGGCATCCGCAAACATATCTCTTGCAGGCACCCGGCTCCCGAGCCTCGCGCAAAGCAAGAACGCCCCACTGAGCTTCCTATGCAGCGAGTACGTCTCCTCTGGCGGTGGCGAGAGTCGTTCCCGAACCATCAGTCCGATGTTGGACCTCACTCGGTCGGTGATGGTTTGATTCTCGAAGTCGTACACGTCCGGCGCATCCTCCATGAATGGTTCCCCAAGCACAAGGATAGAGTCGACGTGCGCTTTGGTCATCTCCTCACTTTCGCGCCCGGTGAGGTATCCTAGCTCGATAGATAGATCACGGCACATGGCTCTGTCCTTTCTGCTGGCTGCGATGAGGAGGTTTGCATACGGTACCACGAACTTGTCTGGGTATTCCCTACTCGCACCGAAATCCAGTAAGACTAGCTTCTTGCTGTCCCGATTGTAGAGGAAGTTTGTCCAGTTAGGGTCCGTCTGCATGAATTTCCACTCCATAAGCTCTCGGAAACAGAGGCGGAGGATCTGTAATCCGATCCAATCACGCTCTTCTTGTGAGAGATCATGCACTTTCGTCACCCCCGTGCCTTCCATGAATTCGAGCGTGATTACATCAGGTCCGGACGCTTCGGGATAAACTTGAGGAACGATGAAAGTGTCCTTCTCCGACACCTCCATCAGTTCTCGGAATCGGCGACATGAGTCAGCCTCTCGAATGTAATCACACTCCCAAGCGAGTTCAGTGCGAGCATTTGCAATGCTCTTTTCAAGGAAAAGGCCCTTTGGCAGCAGTCGGCTGGCTGTCAGAAGCAGAGATAGGTTGTTTAAGTCAGAGTCAATGCTATTCTTTACCCCAGGATACTGTATCTTCACCGCCACAGGTTGATTGTTACTGGCTAGTGTGGCCTTGTGAACCTGACCGATCGAAGCAGCGGCAAACGGCGTCTCAGAAAAGGAAGAGAATAAAGAGCGCCAATCGGGTCCCAGATTTCTAACCAGCACTTTGTCTCGTTGGCTTGCCGGCATGTAGTCTGCGCTGTCTTGAACACGCAACAGGACTTGGTTGATGGCGGGAGGGAGCATTTTGGAGTCTAGATGATGTCAGTCAGCATATGTTGAGACTTCAACGCGAATACTCTCGTGGGTATACCTTGGAAACTCATCATCTGGCCCAATTTGAGCGCTGCTCCTCTCATTCGGCTGAGCTTCGCAACAAGTCGTTCCATATTGGCCTCACTCAGCATCAGACTGCCTGTAGCTGATCCACCGGCTACTCGCCGAATGCCCTCACCCACTGCGCCGAAGGCCATACTGGTCGCAAGGCCACCATACTGCCATAAACGCCCAAAGCGGGATGCAGGCACACGGGACTCGCGCAATGTGTACGGCTCCTGTGACGAAAGTTCATGGGGAACTGATTGTGTGGGATCCTGGACAGACTGCGGGATATCGTCAATTGGAGCCCATTGGCTATGAGATGAGGTGAGGGTATCACACCTCTTGTTCCTGAGATATACTCTTGGCCAGGTTGGCGATTTCATCGTCTGCCTCTTTCGCTAGACCATCCGCGATGGTTGGCGCTCCTTTCGTTTCTCGTTCCCTCACTTCTGCAGCTCTAACCATCTCTGGCAGTGGCTTTGGAGGCAGCCTTTGCCTTCCTTCGTAGGGATTCTTTGAGATTGCACCAGCAGGTTGTTGCCCAAGCATCTTAGACACTCTTGGACTTGAGAAGATGTTGACATCCACTCCGTCAGAGGGCTCTGTATCACCTGTGGTCGCAGCATCTCCTGCAGCATTCCGCTTCGAGCTTGTCGCATAGTAGACATCCGAATTGATGCCCTCACCAGCGACATGTGGATCGCTCTCCTGTGCTGCCTCCGGGTGATGGGGGAGCTTTGCGCGAGGGAGAGAGGACAGCTCTGGAGAGACATGTCCTGACCTCAAATTGAAAGTATCGTGGCCCGCATCCGCCGGCCCGAGAGCCTCTTCATCGGCCGTGGCCGAGGGGATCTGGCGTTCGGCCTGCCGTTGCAACTCTCTTCGCCGGAGGGAAGCTAGGCTACCGTCGTCTGCCGTCTCATTGTTTCCAGCACCAGCTCGGCCATTCAAGGTCGAGGCAGTAGAGGCCAAGTCCTCTGCAGCCTTCTCTGCCGTCTTTCTACCCTCGCGTGCGACATCCGCTGCCTGGTTTCGCACCTCATCTGCACCTTGTTGCCAGCTCGCTGGGGCGTCCTCGGCGAGGCGTTTCGCAAGCTCAATAGCAGCGCCAACAGTAACGGTAACCCGATCGGTCTGACTCTTCACTACCCTGGCGGCGCCGGAGGTCCGGGTGAGGAGGTCCCATTGCTGTCTTCGGACGGCGATGTGCTGTTTCGCTACCGAGGTGGAGGCATTGATGATTTTCGCGGCGTCTAGGAGACGCTTGCCGGCCATATGGCTCTCGTTTCGCGTCTATTGGGAGTGTACAGTCACTGCAATGTGGCCATAGCAGATGGATTGCGACAGAACGAAAGACAATCAACGCAATGAAATGCAAAAGAATACCTGTATCTAATTGGATATCAAGCGATTTTGTCTCATCCTGCTCGGAAAGTGTCCAATCCAATGGTCAATGGCACGTAACCCCTAACCCTAAGAGGATATTGTAGAGCCTGGGGGCGGCCCGTCCATATTCAGCCTTGGAAAGCATTCGTACCATCCAGCTCTCGGACTAGATACTTCCTATCCAGGCAGCGCGTGCTTGATAATAACTTACTTTACCTACATTATCTCGTGATAACTGTACCATACATTGAGAAAGGTTATCTTACGATCCTGGCGAGGAAGTGGGATGGGGAAGGCAGCTGTAGAGAGACTACTGAGTACCTAGTTGGAGAGCTAGCATTCTCCCTCCAATACCATTATAACCATGCGCAAAAGTGTCAAACAGTCTCGTCCCGTCATCATTCTTTCGATTGTGGTCTTCAGCGGTCAGGCCAGGCTTGACCTTCTGGCTCTCACTTTACTTTCCAGATCCTTTTCCGCCTGAAGGCGTGTAGGTGCTGGAGCCCTTGCCACTGTTGTAGTATGTCGAGCCGTTGGGGTTGGAGTAATAGTAGCTGCCATTGGTGTTGGAATAGTGGTAGGCATTGCTGTTGCTAGCTCCAGAGCCATAGTCACGGGAGCAGTAGTGATTGCCCTGGTAGCGATGTTGTTAGATCACGAATCCGATCTATCCGGCTACATCCTGCTTACCTGCGAGTTGGTCCCGCTGGAAGTGACCTGGTAGTCTCCGCTCTTCTGAGGCATTGCAGCTTGCTTGACTTGTTGGTGTTTTGTGTTGTAGTGTATGGTGTTATCAAGTTGTGGGTTTTGTGTTGTAGTGTATGGTGTTATCAAGTTGTGGGTTTTGTGTCTGTTGGGTTGACTTGGTTGTTATGTAGAAGAAGAAGCTGGCTGGGAGGATGGAGATAAGGTGAGGTTATTGAAGAGCTCGGGGGTTGCAGCTGAGGAAGCTTAAGTAGCAAGCACAGGCCAACAGTAGGATACCAGACCTGTTACTGTATTTCTGGAGGGAAGGTGCTGTGACTGGGTAACTGTTATGGTGGTAACAGGACTCGCAATACTTGGTAGGTACTGAGAGCTGCAAGTTTGGACCCGTGTGTTACCGTGAAAGGTAGTTGATCAAAAGTGTAAGGTACCAGTGGAGCTCGAGGCTCCTATCTATTGAAGGAACTACTTTCTTATCTATTTACCTCTCGTCTCGTTCTCTAATGAGGGCGGTGCTTTCCAATCTTTGCGAGCAGAGTTGCGAACACTCGCACCTCTACTCGCAGTGCCTGAGCTGAGTCGTGCCTTAATCGTAACAGTATGTAGTTCGAAGGGCTAGGGAGTTGCAGTCGAGGAAGCTTGAAAGGATACCTGACCTGTTACTGGATTTCTGGGCGGAATGTGCTTTGGTTTACTGTTACGGAAGGACTCGCAACCCCGGATAGGAACTGGGAGCTGGTTGGAATGGTGCTTGACCTGGCTCTGGTTGAAACAGTCAATAGGTCGTCAACGAGCTCGAAGTATGAATCACTTCTGTAACATAAATCGAGCACTTGGATCATATCTGCGAGGAAAATCGTTCTTGGCCAGATTCGGTGCCTACTTGTTGCATTTTGAAGAAGACGAGTAGAGAAGGGTTGGCAATGCTCCAGCACAGTGAACATGTGACGGCGAAAAATTGAATCCTGGGCTTTCGCCGAAACATCACTGTCGCAGAAGAGCGGTGGTCACTACAACAAGGAAGCGATCCCAAGTGGAAGGCTTACCCCTGCAAAGGGCAAAAACATTGTATGGGAGGGATATTCAATTTGTCTCTGTGCGACTACACCTTCCACCAAATGGCTATCCAAGGATCTCATTCAGAAAATGGAGTACTGGATACGGCAGGTCTTGAAGCTCGCCCTTGCCATCGTCTATTGATGTATTGCTGAGTGTCTGGCTTATTGCACGCTCTCTCGCGTCAATAAGGTTTCACTCTATTGAGAGCTGTTTGTCACGCTTCTGACAAGGGTAGATTCAATGCTGCTGTAGACAGGCTCAAATAAGTAGACTATCCACCATCGATATAGCCTCTGAATCTGCTGCAAGACTTTCATACTCAAGTTCTGTGGTAATAAGTGCAATCACAAACCGCTCAAGACCATCACATTGCACAGAGTAACAACACAAAGAAGTCATTCCAGATCTTGTACAGCATGACTACTCCAAACAGCGGTTCATATCCAGCGGCCGTTGGATTGGCCATAGCAAGCATGCTAGTCATCTTGCTCATGCTGGCTCCACTGTGGTGGCATATACGCAGCCGAAATCTGGGCGCATCGTTGTTGGTGGGATGGCTTGTCCTGCTGAATGCTTTCACCTTCATCAACTCGATCCTCTGGCCGAACGACGACGTGGAGAACTGGTACAATGGTTCTGGGCTGTGCGATGTCGAAGTCAAGTTCCAGATTGCAGCCCGGGTTGGGGCACCCGCCGCCAATGCGTGTGTGTTGAGATCTCTCGCCATGGTGATGGACACGAAGAGAGCAGCACTGGGCCAGAACAAGGCTGAGAAGCACAGAACCAAGATGATCGAGCTGACTTGGGGCGTGTTCTGTCCGTTTCTGATGTCCTTCGCACACTACATCGTCCAGTGGAACCGGTATTATCTCTTCGGCATCTCAGGCTGTGTCGGAGGAATCAGCGACAGTTGGCTGGGGTTTGCATTGACCAGCCTACCAGGCCCCATATGGACGGCCGTCAACCTTTACTACGCAGGTAAGTGATGTGGACGGACGGCTTTTGAAACGGAATGATGGCAGGCTAACGATGACCAGTTCTCATCTTGAAGCGGCTGTACCGATACAGAGTTGGGCTCACATCTGTGCTGGACAGCAAAGGCACAACTAGATCACGCTTCTTGAGACTTTTCTTTCTCTGCTTGTTCTGGATCTTTGTGTCGGTGCCGGCACAGGTCTACGTCCTCTGTGTCAACGGAGCGGTAACACACGGTCAATTCAGCTGGACAGAAGTGCACGATGCCGATCGATGGCAGACGATCGTCAAGGTGCCGAGCGACGGCAAGGTGATATACGATAGATACATCTGGCTGTGCAGCGGCATCATGGTGTTTGTCTTCTTCGGCATGGGCAGAGATGCCATGGCCATGTACAAGACGGGGCTCTGCGCGGTCGGACTGGATGTGGTATTTCCCAGGCTGCGTGCGGACTATCCACTGTCTTCGGCGCCAAGCGTGAGCAGCCTCAACTCGTTCAGCAGCAAGGCTCGGATGTTGTTCAGGCGCAAGAGTGGGAACGATACCTGGGCATCCCAATCGCAATCCGACGCTCAGAGAAACAGCAGCGGAACAAATTCCAGCTACAGCGCGACGAAGGTGAGCTACAGTGACGCAAGAGGATCTGGAGGGACGGCTCTTCCAAAACCCATTGGCGAGGGTCCACAGCAGGATATTGGCATTGAATGTCAACACTAGAACCCATGCGCACACCGGCGCCAATGCCAATGCCAATGCGAATGCCGACGCTGGCGCAATACAGTCAGCATTGGCCTTGCAAGCTGCGGAATGTAACACAATAGGTTGAGTGCTGGAACAAGAACGATGGCCGAACGTGGGCAAACAGAAACAACACAGGGATGATGTGTGGGTGGAAAAAGCATTGATATTTCAGTACCAAAAGCTAACACCCAAATTCAGGCGTCCAATCCTCAAAGGTGCACCCATAAGAGGTTTGCCGGTGTTAGAGTTATAGATCGACCTTCCCGAATAGTCATAAACGATCATAAGTTGCCTTGACAGGTGAGAATTGAGCAAACAATTCCAACATCCACCAACGCCCGCATTCTTCCCATCATTCATTGATTGTCGGACATTCAAGTCCAGTGATGTCGCGCTGCCAGGTTCTGGTGCATTCCTTCAGCGCAGAGCTGGGAGTGTTCGGTCACGCGAGCTTGTCATGGTGCCGGTTGTTTGTGATCAAGGTGAGGCGAGTCGTTTATTTGCTGCGAAGTTGTTAGCAGATGCTCGANGGCGTCGCTGATCGACCCAATGGCTCTCCAGAGTTGCCTTACCTTCTCGCTCTAGTCTTTCTTCTCTTACGCTTCAGACGTCGAACTCTCTTCTTTCTCCACTTCGCTCTCATCTTGGCTAGCTGGGACTGGTGAGGATGTTAGCCAATGCCTGTGGGAATGCCTTGACGGCAGGGGAATGGCCCTCGCCGACGGATCCGGTACTCACGTTTTGCCTGGGATGAGTTTGCTGCGGTGATAGAAGAAGAGAAACAACATCTAGCTGAGCTTCGAATGTGGGATGTTAATTGAGCAGCTGACTAGTGCGCCTTGGCTCCCGTCATTCCGAAGTTCTGCCGTGCGGGGCCCCTCCCACCTTGGAAGGTCAGCCGGTCCCACCATCAATATCGCGAACTTGACACGACTTTCAAGCTTCTTTGCCTGGCGACATGGACGGACGTGGAAGCGGATAGACTTGCTTTGCATGCCCCAGGCAGCATTGCTACACTGTCCATTGCCACTGCTGTTGCCATTGCCATTGCCGCATGATGTTGCACGCGTCGGATGGACGCGCACTGCCAGATTAAGACTCTATAAAGCCTTCATACTGCGATGGCATCCTCTCCATCTTCCACGAGAAACCTTCGTCATTTGTATAGTCGCGATTTCGAAATGCCGCATCGTCGAAACCAACATTGTCAGACAGACAGCTTGAACTCAGACGCACAGCTTTAGGTCAACGGCGCAACGTGAAGGTGCAAGATGTGGGACACTGCTGCCATCGCCACGCTCATGGTCAGGGAGACGGCCCCCAATGGCAAGCATTGTAGGAAATGAGAGTATCTCAAATGTGCGACTTTCAGCTAAAGCAGCATGCTCGCCCAGTCTGCTATGATTTCGTGCCCCATCTGCATCCGGACGGTCTGCATCTCGGAAGAAAAGCAATTCGCCAGCACTTGGGGCTGGACGATGCTTCAATTTCAGCTCACCATCTCGACTTCTTCTGCCTCGTTTACGAACAAGCCGATGCTGACCATGCTACCCCAATCGTCCCTGCAAGACTGTCTGTACGTATGCTAGGTCGCAACTCCACTTTTGTTCGTAGAGAAGGCTCAGACAACACCCCTTTGTTAATCGAGTTGTCTCGTGCGGGCGACTACGTCATTCTCGAAGAAGGCGATATCATCGTCGTCTCTCCAAGTGTCGAAGTTGAATGCATAGCTTTGCAGAAAGGTACCGCCTCCACTACGTCGGAATCTGAAATGCTTCAGGAGGCAAAGGTAGGCCGTGGATGTAAAACCCCCCCACACTTTGCAGTGTAATTGATGAGCATAGATGTTTTGCGACCGATATACACTCGAGACTCGACGTCTGGGTATGGGAGCCCAAGGTAGTGTTCATGTTGCTACCAAACTCTCAACTAAGCGACAGCTCGCCTGCAAGGTTCAGATGCTGTATCCTCCAGGGTGCCCCCAAAACAGAAAGAATCTTGCTTCTCCAGATCGCACTTGTAGGCTTCGACAGCTTCTCAAAGAAAGCGAAGCTTTGCGCAAGATCAACCATGTTTGTTCCGAGACCTTCAAACTGTGGCCATGGCTGACCTTGACATAGCCGAACATCATTGCAATCGAGAAAGTCTTCATCACTGATTCTTTTGTGTTGCTTCTAACCTTTACCTTTGAAAGTTGAAGTCGCCTTGAACTAATCCTGGGTAGATACATGTTTCAAGAATCTGTCACGGCTGGAGATCTATTTTCTCATATTGAACGAAAAGGTTGCTTGTCTGAAGTCCAAACAATACCAGTCGTTCTTCAAGTATTGAAGGCGATTGAACACCTTCATGATAATAATATCATTCACCGTGATATTAAGCCCGAGAACATTCTGATGGCAAGTGCCCGTGACGGTGGGCGAGTTGTTCTGACCGACTTCGGACAGGCCAAAGTTTTGGATGGCAAGCACTGCATAGATGTAGATCATCGAATGGACTCGCAAGCAGGCACCTCTGGTTACAAAGCTCCGTTGGTCTCGCCGACTACGAACTTGGCAAGTGAAGGAGACTAACATAGTAGCAGTGAAATGTACCGAACGACATCAGGAAAAGGATACACCAAAGCCGTCGACATGTGGTCTGTCGGAAGTCTTGTGGTGTTCTGTCTACATGGCGGTAAAAGTACCCTCCACTCAGAGGACAGGAGTCCCACTCTTGCTGCCCAGATGGCAGCCTTGTGGAGTTCTCCTTTCATCAAAACACTCGAGGCTGGCCTAGCACAGAGAGCGTTTACGGCTGAAGCAATAAGCTTCGTCGAGGCATGTCTGTCTCTGGACGAGACATTGCGAATGACGGCCACAGAGGCATTGCATCACCCATGGATCAATCACAGACATTACAGATACGAGCTGCGCAGTGTCTACGAGCGTGCTTTGAAGAATTGGTCACCTTCCAAGTGTGATATGGAAGATTTAGTTGAGGACCTTAGAAGCAGGTAGTTAACGCCTACATTGGCGCTATTGCGGCGGCGACCTCTTGAAGGTTCAAACTGAATATTCCTTGCAAATGTGCGACAAAACCGAGTGCCTTAGGTAATTCCCACTCATAGAGATCACAAATGAGTTGATCGCCGATGTTCGAGACCCTTTTACCCTTGCAATTTGACGACAGCCATGTCAGAGCGAACTGTTTGTCTCGTTGGGTGCAAGCACTGGACGGCATCCCAGCATGACAGACCTGGGGAGGCTCGATGATTGTACAACGATTAATTTTTAAATATGCGCTCGAACACTTCATGATATGCAAGCCTCAAAGACTGGCAAAAGTCCCGAGTCAGGGTGTCGGCTATATGTCGTGTATGTGAGAGATAGCTCCACCAAATTGCCGCTGGGCGGTTTGGTGCATTTGTCACCCTCGCGAGACATCTGCACCCTCGGCACTACCTGTACTGTCACTCTCGGTGTAGACCTGAGAACCACCGAATCTGACCGGTGTCTGGCAGCAAGAACGCTCGGGTGCGGAAATACCCATGACACCTCGAGCTGCCCTTGCGACGTACAGTACTTAATCTGCGCGACCTTGCCACATTTGAGCCGACCCCAGCGGTCATGCGTTTCTGCAATGATCGGACCAGGCCGTCGGACCAGATATGCACCGACAAGGCGCGAATGCAGACCCGGGTCACTGGCTCCCAAGTGGACCGACGAGCTATAAACTCGCAGGCAGTCGGCTATGCTCTAAACAGTGGAAGAACCGTATGTGAGGAGGACCGAATAAAAGTAAGCTATTATCAGATGCCGGCAGTTTGCTCTTTTGCTTTCGGTACGTGGTGTGGATGGCGGAGGCTTGTCCTAACTTGAGGGCTCGGTAATGTTTGCCACATGCNAAAAAGTCCATATTCCCGCTAATCACGGCTGCAGGACCTTTTCGATGTGATCGATGCAGATATGAGTGGAATTCATTTCAAGCCAGGGTATGTGGTTGGCCCATTGTCTGTAGATACTGTACAGTACGTCTCTCGCTGTACTCTGCCAAGTCATAGTTTCTTCCTGTAGCGTGGCTTACAGTACGTTTCGGCGCCAACAGTGACTACAGGTGAATACATCCTCTATCAAACAATTTATGCAGGAGTAAAGCGGCCGGGCCTGATCACCTCATTCCTCTTTGGATCTCTCAGCCCTCGAAGCCGAATATCGACCTCCTCCCCTGCTCTCCCTCTTCTGGAGATGGAATGAGATGAGAGGGGCAGTGGAACATTTCCTGATGTCGCAAAAGCCACATGGGAACAAAGACGCGACACTGACGCAGCGACACCATGCAGTGTTACTGCTTGTTGACCAGATGTAGAAAACACCAATCGCAAACTACCTCTGTCTGCGGCGGCTCCCTGCATGCCAGGAGTAGATGGTCAACATTGGATATCATGAGGGAAGAATAACCCCAAGCCAGGAGTATGCTCGACAAGTGATAAGGAAACCTTTCCCCATCAAGATATCCTCCTCCCCTATCACCTCGTGCTTACCGTAATGGGAGTAGCTGTACCAAATAGGGTAAAGCGGCCGCCTGTATGCGACGACCTGCAGAAGCGTCGATCACCAGACGACGGGCGCAGGTGAGGTGGACAGGACAGAATGGAGCAAAAAGAGGTTTCAAGAGACGGATGGGCCGAATGTGATGGACATTCAGCACGGGTGGGAAAGGAGGATTGTCTCAGGCTCAAAGACAGACAGAAATGCAGACAGGGAATGCCGGGCGAACATGGGGATTTTGAACTCCGGCCAGACGCCAGACGTGTGATGGACAAGGATGGCATATTACACGGACAGCCCTAGCGGTTTTGGATTCTGCTGGCTTGATCGACTGCGCCTGTTCCCTTTTTCCTAACGTCCTCCCTCTGGCCAATGTCTGTCGACCCTCTGGAAAACCACAATGGCTGCCGTCCACTTGCTGCTGCTCCTCTGGCCGTCGACCGTTGACCATTGATCTCCGCCGACCAACCCCGTGGTTCAACCGGCGGCGCTGCACAATGGCCCTGTCCAGCCCAGTCCAGTATACAGTCCGGTCCACTCCATATCACAATGTACTATACCTCTGTATCCTGTAGGTGAGACCCGGTCTCTTCATCAAACACTCTCATGTTCCCTTTCCAATCGTCGTCTTTCCTCCTTCTTTTTCTTGCTTGATCTGTCCGACATCAACGCCCTTTTGTGAAGCCTGTGGCCTCGCTTTTTGCTTCCCTTCTTGCAACCCTTTCGTCCACTCCCTACATACATTCATTTACGGAAGAGCTAGTCTCTCCATTCCATTCGTTCTACCGTCGATCGTGTAGCCCATAAAACCCTCCTTGGAACAATCCTTTTCCGGCCATCTTTTACCAATCAGACCAGCAATCAAGATGAAGTATCAAATCGTAGCCGCAGCTGGTGCTGCCTTTGCTCCTCTCGCAGCCGCCGTGCCTTTCCATCAGCACCAGCAACGTCATGCCAAGTTCCACGATCAGAAGCGTGAGGTCGAAACCCATGTCGAATGGCAATATGTCACCGAGGTCGTCACCGTGACCGCGCAGAACCAATGGGAGAATCACTGGCATCCTTACCACACCCAATCGACGTCTTCTCCCAGCAGCGACCCCACCACTGAACCATCTTCGACCACAACTCAGTCGACCTCCACCTCTTCGTCTTCTGCCACCTATAGCCAGGCTTCTTCGGCTTCTTCGGCTTCTACGACTTCTACGACTTCTTCGACTTCCTCGACTTCCTCTGCTTCTTCAGCTTCTCCCACCAGCTCTGAGCCTGCTCCAACTACTTCCACCACGGCCTCGTCAACCTTTTCCAGCTCCACTACTTCGAGCACCTACTCTGAAGCTGCGCCGACTACTTCCAGCTCCAGCACTTGGTCTTCGTCTAAGCTTTCTACTGTTGCTGTTGACGCAACCACTGCGCCTGCTTCCTATGCTTCCTCGGCTTCTAGCTCATCCACTCAGAGCGCCACGACTTCAGCATCTAGTACCGCTTCCAGCTCGGGCAGCTCGAACACTGCCATCAGCAAGAACAATCTGACTCCCAACGGCCGCAAGGCTGGCCTTTCTGGTTACCCTGGTATTCAAGAATTGCAAGCCTTCGAGGGATTCGAGCCTTACATCAGCTGGTATTCCGACTACACCTCGACAACTCCCGACTACACCAACAACGACACCGACCATGTCGTCAAGGGTGTCGGTATGCTGTGGGGTGCTGATGGTTCTGCGTGTACCGATGTCTTTTCCAGCAGACTCAGCCAGTTCAACGCTGTTGTCAAGACCGACAGTGCCGCTCCCGAAATCATGTTTGGCTTCTACGAGCCAGACTGCTCTTGCTCTATGTCTTCTGAGATGAGCACCTCTGCCGGCACAGAGCAGTGGAACTCTCTCATTGCTCCCCTGGCCAGCCAAGGCACCGTGCTCGGTAGCCCAAGCATGTGCAAGCAGAAGGACGAGGACTGGCTTGAGNCCTTTAGCTCGGGCGGCCTTGACGCCGACTGGGACGTGACTAGCATCCACATCAACAAGCCTGACATCGACAGTGTCATGGCTGATGTCGATTACTATGTGACCAAGTACAACAAGCCTGTCTGGGTTTCCGAGTTTGCTTGTGTCTACGACACCCCTGATTTCATCGCTTGCACCGACCAGGACCAGATCAACACCTTCATCGACCAGGCTGTCCAGTTCTTCCAGGGCAATGACAGTGTTGTTGCCTACGGTGCCAGCAATGGCGAGGGCCTTGGTACTGTTTGGTGAGTTAGCTCCCCCCCTTCAAGATCTTCTGACCCTTAATGACTGACATTGATTTTGCAGGCCACTCACCAAGCAAGTGACCGACAGCGACGGCACGACCTCGACAGTCCTCAGCGACACTGGCAATGCCTACGTCTCCGCTCTGAAGAAGTACAGCTCCTAGAAAGCTAGAGCAAAGGCACAGTTCTTGTAGCATCCTGGGGACTTTCGGGGTCTCGTGCGACCAGCGCTTCATAATCCAGGGGACAAGATTAAGCTAAATTAGTGGACAGCAGGATATTAATCCTCACCCCAATCAACAGTCCCTGATGGAAAGACTTACGACTAGGAAAGATTGTTTTTGTTTTTGGATTTTTTTGCACTTCGAAAGGATTCACATTTTTGATTCGCTTCTTGCACATATATATAGAACAGGCCAGTCAGATGAATTTTACTGAATAGCCTCTGCTCATTTCAGCAGGTAAAATGATAGACAACCCAACACATCTCTCAATCCCGGCCCCTCACCCTCACCTCGGCGGCGCTTGACACCCAATAGAGCCTCTGCATTCTTGTATGCAATCATATCGAGCTGCTCGGGCGTACACATGCCGCTGTCCTGCAACTGCTTGAACCACGCGAGACCGTTCTCGTTCCTCTCGAACGGGTAGTCAACACTGTACAGTATCCTGTCGATGCTGGTGTTCCTCATCAGACAGGCCATCGGGGCCAAGCCCCAGACGCCGCTGGTAGTGACCCAGATATTCTCGCGCCAGACCTTGGCAAAGTCGCGCTCGCGCTCGCCCCAGCGCCGCGACAAGTTGCAGATTCTCTCGAGCTGGAAGGGGATCATCTCGCCGAAGTGGCCAAGGACGAGGCGCAGGCGCGGGAAGGCGTCGAAGACACCCGCAGCGAACAGGCGCAGCACGTGCAGGCCCGTCTCGGAGTGCCAGCCCCAGCCGCTGGCGCCCAGAGAGCGCTCCGCCCCGGGGGTGAAGCTGCCTTCCGTGGCGGCATAAGAGCCTGCCATGCGGTCGGCGGGCCAGGTCGGATGTAGGTAAAGGGGCACGTCGAGGTCGTGCAGCGTGCGCCAGAACGGTCGGTAGGCTGGCCCGTCGTAGAACTCCCCGTGCACGTGGTTGTCGACCAGCGCGCCGACCATTCCCAGCTCGCGCACCGCCCGCTCCAGCTCGTGTGCAGCTGCCGTGGGGTCCGCCATCGGCAGCGCCGCCAGTCCCGCCAGCCGCCTGCTCTGCGTCGCCACCGCCGCGCTCAGCTGCTCGTTCGCAGACCGGCACTTCTCCGCCGTCGGACTGCCCGGCACGGGCGCGTGCGAGACCACCTGCAGCGACACCGCGCCCTTGTCCATCTCTGCCAGTCGCAGCTCGCCCAGGTCCCGCAGCTCGGCTGCTACACCCGGCAGGTGCTTGAATTGCTCCACATACGTCTCATCCAGAGACGACATCACTGCGGCGGAGAGGAAATGCTCCTCGAGCGTGATGAGTGGAGGCAACATCTTGCTTGATTTTGTCGCTTTTAGCTTTGATTTTTGCAACAGACTGAGATTACTGCAGTGCTGCTATTGGAAAGATTACCTGATTTGTAGATTAAAGAGAGGCCGCAAGAGGTCATTGGGATGGAACACGCATTGAAATACTCTGCGTGCACTGGAGCGACGGAAACAGGAAATGTTTGAAGGAGATCAACATGCTGCTGCAGGTTGGGTGGGGTGATCGCCATCTGCCATGCGACGAGGATCGTGATGCGGTACTACAGGGTCCGACATGTGCATCGTATTGAACACGTCAGAGATCTGTAGGTACGTAGGTAGTATCTAAAGGTCGAGGCCAAGGTTCTCTGTATATCCCGCTTTCGAGCCCTTTTGTGCTTTCCCATTCGGGAAAGTTTGAGACACGCCCAACTGAGTGGGGGAGTTTTGCATGGTAATGCCACATAGTACAATTGTCGGTACTCACCCACAGATCCGTAATGTTGGCAACCTTAATCTTTTCGTTCGTCTTCCTGACGTAATCTTGTGATGGCTCCGTAACATATAGGTTCCTGTCACATTTTGGCCGTACAAACATCACCAGATATTACGAACTTTAGAATTCCAACCTGGTTGCAGCTTCGAGAGCCTGCTCTCCAAATTAGAGAAAAAGTATACTCGCTTACATTCTCTGGCAAGGGTTCAAAACTACTCCATTCCGTCAGGGGTCTTGTCAAGCAATGGATATACAGAACAATCATGCAATGGCAGTAGCAACGTGAGTATTACCACAATGCTGTATTGTAGCATGCTACTGAGTGTGCATGATTACATGACGACGCTTAACTTGCCAACGTGTTTGACCGACATTTGAATAATCACAATCGTAAGACGAAGAAAATTTCGAATTGACGCTGCAGTCCTGAATCATTGAATTTTTGGTCAAAGCTAAAGCGCCCGATGCTAGCTCGAAGGTATTGCAACGCCAAAAGGGAAGATCATAATTCCCCAGTCTATGCGAAAGTGGAAGGCCTGGTGGCGGAGAAGATCTTCTTGGCCGACGCACGTGGGACACGGTGGGGCATGGGGAACTTGAGGTCCTTGGTGAGGAGCTGCTTGATGTATGGGCGGCGGATGTCCTCGGTCTTCTCGACCTCGATGACCTTCAGGATCTGTATTTGAAGGTCAATAATTGTCAAGATTGTCGTCTCATGATACGTCAACTTACGGAGATCGACCGGAAACGAGAGCGGTGACGGGCGGCCATGTCCTGGTACATGCTCTCGACAGCATCGGTGCGGGAAAGGTCACGGTACTCCTTGTACATGTTGTGGGTACCCGAACGAGAGTCGTAACGGATCCAGATACCGAAGGTCTTCACCTTGCCAGGCTTCTTCTCGGCGATCTGCAATGTACGGCATTAATATCTCATATCCCAAGATTTGACAGGTCGAGTTGTGTTTGTCCTTACCTTGTTCAGGCTGACGATCTCACCGTTGGCCTTCTTGACCTTCTTCAACTTGGCCAGGAAGTACCAGAAGCGGCTCTTGGCAACGACATCGTTGGGGGCAAAGATGCGCATGCGGTAGAGCTTTGGGGTTGGGTTGGCAGCGGTGGGCAGATGACGCCCAATGACTTGGTATTCCTGCAGGCGACCTGTATGGGTGAAAATACAGAATCAGCGCTGTCTTATGGAAATGTATATGCACATGGCAATTCCAACATGTCCGCCTTTTTCAGTTCATCGCGAGATCATGCCCTCCTCTTTCCACCCATATGCTACGATGCCGGCGCGGCGGAATCGTAGGACTGTGTGTGCCATTTCGATCGAATCGGTCGTGCGATTACGCGACGGTAGGAAGGAGTTCGAGCTTACCCATCTGTTCTGAATGTCAGTACGATGCGAACGGTAGACTCCAAAGGCAGTAATGGGCACTCACTGTGATGTTTGCTGTTATGTTAGTACACGGACTTTCCTTCACACACAAGATGGATGAAGATTGAATGCGAAGCGCGAAAATATCGATATTGAGTCGGCCTCGGCGTGTGGGTTGGCTTGACGGCTCCTCCCGAGCGCGGACGGCATTGTCTAGGCTTGGCAAGCACGGGCCAGCCACTCCATGATATCGTGCATTTCATAGTACTTGACGCTCAAATGCCATACGAGGGCCTGCCGACGTGTGGCGCTGGGTGAGCATCGAAAATGGCAATATTCCCGTATCGTAAATTACTGGCTGGCACCGGCAAACGGCCTGGCTGATATATCCTTTAGTCGACGATGTACTGTTTCGAGTTTCAGTCCCATAGACAACGAAACCGAAAAGTATCGCACATTGTCATCACGTCGATCTATGAAATTCTCCATTGAAGCTGGGTGTTCCCATCATCTACCAAGCCCTCATAAGGAACATCAAAAGTTTGCTTTGGTAGATGCTTAATGTGAATGCGTCCAATCTGAAAGCATAGAGCTGGACATGGTTTGATGCCATTGCGCTCACAATCTTATCTTTATCCCGGATCTTCCCGTCATACAGAGCTTGGCGCGTTGTCCAGCTCACCTGCAAGTGATCAAACGCGCCCCGTCACATGCGCTTGCTTTGAAGCTTTGGTAACAACATTGAGGTATTCATATCGAACGAGGTGTAACTGGAGAGTGGACGCAACACCCCCGAGATACAAATTTTTGCTTCGACGCTATCAACACTCCTCCCCTTTGGACCTGCCATTCAGCTGCACCATGGCGTCACCCGCAACACCACCAACAGCAGTAGACACATCGACAGCCCCAGCACAGCAGTCACAACCATCTACAACAATAGTATCCGCCCAATCGAACACTCAACCACAGCAACCGGATCCGGAAGTACCTCTGACCTCGAGCAATGACGAGTCGACCGCACCCAGACCAAAGGATGCGCGGATACTGGAGATTGTGCTGTCATCTTTCGGCGTGACATCGTACCAGGAGCGCGTACCGTTGCAGTTGATGGACTTTGCATATCGATACACGTCTTCAATCCTCTCAGATGCCCTGCGCCTCAGTGCAGAGGGTTACTCTGCCACAACACAGGGCGAGCGCGAAAAGCGACGAGCAGCGACGGCAGCGGCTGTCGAGGAGGGTGACAAGATTACAGTGACTGCGCTGCGACAAGCCATTGCCAGCCGGCAGGGTTACATCTTTCAGGGAGCGCTACCGAAGGAGTTCATGCTCTCTGAGGCGGCAGACAGGAACAAGGTCGCGCTGCCGAGGATTGCTGGAGACCGGAGAGGCTATGGCGTTATCCTCCCGGACGAAAAGTACTGCCTCACTGGTACCGGTTGGGGGCTTAGGGATGAATGGAGCACTGATGAGGACGATGAGGAAGAGGACGGTGAGGGAGATGGCACTGAGGAGGGCGCACAGAATGGGGTGAACGGTACTAAAACTACGAAGAGTGAGAACGATGAAGACACCACGATGGCCGAAGTGAACGGTACGGGTGAGGATGAGGATGAAGAAGGCGGCGGCAGGATGGAAGATGTATTTGGGGAAGAAGGTGACCGAGATGCTGACATGGGCAATGCGTGATCTTTCCCGAAGGTCACGAAACCTTCAAAACCTCTCTTCATTGCGTTCGATCTGCAAGTTTTAGCGAGGAGTTAAAGGCGTCAACCAGGTTCAAAGCGATCTCAACCTGCGTCTCCCTTTTTAAGCTAGGTTTTGGATCTTTTTTGGGATTGCGGCAGCATATTCGGAACCCTTCTTGATTTCATGGGCGATGAAAAGGTTTACTTACTCTACTTGAAGAGCCATAGATAACCATGCCTCCGAGCCACGAGCTCAGTAGTCGTTAGATGTTCAGAAGCTAGGTCTTACGGCCCTGAATCTGGAATCCGGACAAGAGTACATGTCACCCTTTATGCGCTCGATACACTGTTCCCAGGCTCGCCACCAGTACTTCTGCATCACACATAGATCCAGAATAACAGGTTGTCAGGGACAGATACGGATCCGGCCTTGCAACATGAATCTAGCCTACGCTATAGAGAGTGTAACGATATGTATTAAGCCCCTGCCCAACCGAGCTCATAGAGCGCACCAGCCCTTGATCAATGTTTTTTTGCGAGGGCGATGTCTAGAAGATCACCACAACCTTGAGCCGTATAGCAATTGTATAAACAGTCCCAACGAGAGCTGGCGATTCAACGAGTGGGCAGGGTTCAGGATCAAACCACATTTAAAAAGACGAGCATCCCCACGAGGCGATAATTTGAAACTGTTAGTGAGTGTTTAGTACCGTGCTTTAATTTTCCGATGGTGGAAGAATGTTAAATTCCACTATATTTCACTACACAAAAGAGGCACGCACCGGGGGCTGGAATCGCGCCATAACGTTGGAGACTATTGTAAAAGCTACTGTAGCTTTAGAAAACCAGTCAAGAATTATAAGCTACACCAAAGTGCGGAGTAGAAAGTTGGATGATGAAGCAAGTTAGTTGCCTATGCAATCGATCGCTAAGTTGGACCGTATACATTCGATCTTGCCCATGTGCTCGATTCGCCCGACAAAGAAACAAACCAATTTTAACTCACTTTATACCTGGTTTGCAGCGCAAGCGGCGTGGCTTGGAATGGTGCGGGCCGGTTTAATCCTGCGAAAAGCCACCGACAAGGAACTACAAAGCAATAGAAGTCGACTTATCACAGGGATCATTGAGGGGGCTTTACGGAGTCCGCCGGATGGCAGTGCTCCTCTTCCCAGTCCCCATGGTTGTACTGTACAGCCCATCCTCGTGGGAGTTCCGCTTATGAAGTCCGGTAGCATTGGCGGCCTTGTGATGGGTTTCTGGGCGAAAGGGGCGTACTGTGTAGGTACGATGGCCTAATCTAATCTCCATTCACCTACAATAGTAGTGCTCAGATACAATGATTCTACAGTATACACGAAAGGCCAATGCTGAACGGCGCTTATCGCACAACGGGTTATTTCGTTGTGCACTGAAGCAGCCTCGATGTATTGACAGGTATAAATGAGCTTCCCTTTGCCTCATGGCAGTTACAAGAAACATATTCGTCCATTCAGGAGTTCGAGCACTCCTGCTCTCATATATTCTTAACAGATAATAAACTCTAAATTGCAGTAAATAAAATATGTAGAGCCAGCTTTGCGCCTCTCTGGATCTCAGTAATCGAAGAGGGAAGCTGGTGTATAACGCCATGGAACGCCATCGCTAGAACGCAATGCTATACATTTTCACCTTTTACCATGTCTAATATGGTTAGTGTAGAGAAAGGTGTTTATCGACCCAAGGACACCATACGAGGTAGATAGGAGTTCACGGACGTGATCGTGTTGCTTCGTGTCAGTGTCGGTATTTGTTGATTTCACTTCCTCACTCGTGAGAGTTTAGTGATATCTTTCGGTGGCAGAGAGCATATTATGTTGTGTCTAGAGCGAGGGATAATCTGCGAGATGTAGGTGATTTCAAGGGCGACTGGTTGTGAAATGCCGACGTAGGGCTTTTATGAAGGCAGTGATTAGGGAGACACCTCCCTGACGGACACAGCTTTGCCGCTGTTGATTTCATTATCAAGTCGCTTGCCGTTGGTGGTGTCTTGTGATGCGGACTTTTTGTGGGATACTTCGAGGCCAGAAGCAGGACTGACAATCGAAGAGGTCGGCGCTGCACCATTGCTGACGACCGCAGGCTGCTGCTGCTTCTGCTGCTTTACATCGGCAACGACTGGCGCGGCGAGCTCTTTTCGTGCCGCCTCCTCGGGAGAAGGTTCAGGTTCTTCTGGGATCGGTGCACAGTATTTGACGAGAACGTTCTTCAATTGGGGTCGTCGAATTGGCTTGGACCTGTTAGTTTTGATGGTTAGCACACTAGTCTTCAGGTCGGTATTTCATGGCGTTTTGAACTTACAAGAAGTAATTCATGCCTGAGCCATAGCAATCGTTGATGTTACTCTCCTCAGCAAACGCCGTCAACGCCACGATCGGCTTACTGTAACCAGTCTCGCGTATTAGTTTTGTCGAAGTGATACCGTCCATATTCGGCATTTGTATATCCATAAAGATCAAATTGTACTGATTCTCCTCCGTTGCCGTTTCCTCAGCCATCGATGCCTTGACCAGATCGAGAGCTTCCTGGCCATCCTTGGCTATGGTCACATCAGTGATGTCTTCCAGCTTCAACATGCGCAAGACAACTTCTTGGTTGACTTTGTTATCTTCAGCTACCAGCACACGAATCTTTGAACCCTTCTTGGAAGCATCTTTTTTGACCTTGTCGATGGCTGCTTTTGGCTGGCCAGCACCCTTAGGCATTGGCGAATTACCGGTGAAATACGGCTGACTCAGACCAACAAGGCGAGCAGGACCACCGGAATCGGTGTTTCCGGTCTGTGTAGTCACCTGTGATTCGAGAAGCGATGGGATCACCAGATCCTCCTTGCTACATGATGGTGTCGGCTTGGCAGATCTGGAGGCAAGTGTGACTGGTGTGATGGTCCCGGCGTCGACAGACATACGACGTTTGCCTAACTCCTCATGAATAAGGGAGCTTGCTGTACTGTCTGCTCGGTTGGAGATATGTCGTAAGGGGATCTTCATGGAGAAAGTGCTGCCCTGACCTACAGTGCTCGTGACCGCAATGTTTCCTCGCATCAAGCTTGCGAGTTGGGAACAAATACTCAGGCCGAGTCCAGTACCGCCGTGCTTTTTGTTCAGACCAACATCACCTTGCATGAAAGGCTCGAAGATCTCCCGTTGAATGTTCTCCGGAATACCAGGCCCTGTGTCCGTGACCTCGAACTCAAAGTAAAGGTCTGTGCCTGGTGGCGGGGATGAAGCCTTCTCCATGGCCCGTAAATGTGCAGCGGGCATCTCTGTTGGATTGATCATATTCGCTGTCGCTGTCTGAAAGGGCTGGGTGGGCTGGGGAAGACTGTTTTCGGAGTTCTTGAACTTGGAACTCCGTTGTTTGGATTGACGCGAGTTTTGAGAGCTATTCCGTATAACGGCTTCGGGAGGGACCCCAGTCAGGCACCGGATCTTAAGCGATACCGATCCGCCAGCAGGTGTGAACTTTAAGCTGTTAGAAACGAGGTTGATCACGACCTGTAAGATGCGATGTGGGTCTCCCCACAAGATCATATCCGAGGCTTGTCCAGGCTCAGGCTTTCCAGAGCTTTGATCTGTTGGAAAGATAGGCAAAGATTCGGTGAAGATCGATGGGGGCCCTTCGAAGTGAGTCGAGAGAGTAATTGAACCTTCGTTTGCTTGCTTGTCGAAGATTGCCAGTATCTGCGAGCTGATATCACGAAGGCGGAACTCTTTTTCATCCAACGTAAGGTTCTGGCCAACTTGGTTTTTGCTAAATGTTAGGAGATCAGTAAGCAAATTCAGCAGCAAATCGCCGCTCTTGTAGATGATATGCAGAGATCGTTTGAGCCGAAGAGGGTCGTCTTCACCCATACAAACTGCACACATGCCGAGAATACCGTTGAGAGGCGTCTTGAGTTCGTGGCTGATGTTCGCAATAAACAAAGTCTTACTTTCGTTAGCAGCTTCAGCAGCTTTCTTGCTAACCTCAAGTTCCGCTGTCCTCTGCCTGACTCGCTCTTCAAGCCTTTCGTACTGTTGCAGCAATTCTTCGGACATCTCATTGAAGGTGCCTGTCAAGTCTGAAAGTTCGTCTTTGACCCAATGTCTGGACACTTTGACTTTACCAGGTATACGGTAGACGTCGCGTCTTTCTTGATTATCCTCGGTTTCTTGGCGCTCGTTGTGCTTGCGGTTTCGCCAATGCAGAATTGGGTTATAAATGCCCTCTTTGCGGGCTAAGATGGCATCGGAAGTCACATCCCCGTTTCCACTGTCGTTCGATGAACTGAAGGAATTCAGTGTTGCTCGACTCCTGCGAGCCGGTGGGTTCGGTTCAATGGTACGCTCGGTGGCTGCTTTTAGACGTTTAATCGGAAGGCTGAACAAGTGGGCAATAACAAAAGCCATGATTGCCACGAATCCAGCAGTTGAGAAGACGCAGGCTAAAATGACATCACGCAAATGATTGATGGGTTGCCAAACCTCCGACCTGGCCTGCTCCACTAGAACGACCCAAGTGACAAAGTTGATTTCTGGTACTGCGAAGCCGACAGCGACAGATTTCTTGGCCTCATTATAGGTTGAAAGCAAGCATCCAGCGTTATCGAGGCCGCGGTTGTTTCGAGTCAACGCCTCCACCACGGCTGGATAGTCATGTGCAGGGAACGGAAGGTTTTGAGTGCCGACTACGTGATCTGGGTGGCGTGCTCTACTACTTGCATTGAGCGGCGCGACATACTCGACCAGGAAGTCGCCATCGATCGAAGCTTGGGCGCTGTTCCACAGAATGTTGGGACCAAACTTGTTGGTAGAGTTCACCGGACCGATCAATAGGGTTTGACCGGTTTGAGCGAGGCCTTCCTTTGCAGCAATGACCTGTTGTAGTAGCCTACCATCCATTACCACTGTCAGCCACCCGAGGATGTCCTGGTTGTTGGTGTTGTTCAATACAGGCAGGGTCATTGAAAGCATGGTGAAAGAATTGTTGACCTGCAAAGGGCCGAGGACGAGCGTGGAACCATAGCTAAGAGTGTCACCCATGTAGTGGGCCACAGTATAGGGTTGCCCATCTGTATGTTGTTCGGTAGAGATGGTAAGGTTTGGGTAAAGTGAAGGTGGGAACCCAGCGTCGTTCTCTCCCAGAGTCGCGTTCTTGCCGTCAGTCCCAGGGAAAGGCAGGACGATGTTCTCGACATTATAGCCTGTGGAATTCAGAACGCTATATCTGCCAGCAGGACCACTGAAGTTGCGAGAATAAAGTTGTGATTGAAGCACCAACGCCTTGCCTACAGACCCGACGTTGCCCAGAGCGTAGGTCATATCCTGTTGCGCGCTGATCCAGNTTTCGGCCGAAACATTGGAACCATTGTTGTACCTCGCCAACGCACTCTGTACCAATATCCGAGTGCTAACATAGTTCGCCGAGGTCTGCATCAGCTCGAGGTTGGAGGCGATCTGTGCTGCCTTGAGAGAGGCAGTCGTCTGGAGAGCATTTCGGCTGACATTGAGAACAAAGGAATGATTCGTGGCCCAGGTCGCAATCGAGATGACGGTGAGGCCGATGAGAGAGGAGAGTAGGATGAGCCCTCCCAGCTGTTCTCGAATGCCAATGCGCATGGTGAAGCCGTGGTCATATGGAAATGCGCCCAACAGCGTCAGGGCACTGGGCTACCCTCCAGCGATAGCGATCGTGGGTGTGAAGGTGGGAAGGCAGACGGGAGTTGATGGAGAGTATTCGTCCGAACCGAGTCGAGATTGGTTTACTGTTGTGGATGTTGTTACCGCCGTCGTCGCTGTTGTGGTGGAGGTGCCGCAGTAGCAGCGACAACGAGCAATTCAAGGCCCATTGCACATCGACTACAAGACACAGTTGATGGAAAGCATGATGGATTTCGGCCAGGACACGCAGGTGTAGAGGTAAGGGAGTGTAGTATAGCGTAGTGCAGTATAGTGCAGTGGTATGGAGTGATCGGAAGGTAGAAGTGGGAGTGGGAACAGCTGCGGGACGTTGGAGTGGCCTGGCCTAGACCTGTTGGACTTCGGCACCACTATGGAGACCTTCTGCTCGCACGTGATAACCATCAAGCTACACCCTTCGGCTCTCTGCACCGTTCTTCTGGCATGGGTCTCACGAAAGTAGACGGGTAGTCTTCTAAACAATGTCTAAATACAGTACAACACGTCTTCCCATTGCTCTAGCCTGGATTGACGTTTTGCCGCAGCTACTCCGTAAGCCGCGTGCAACGACGGGGACGCTGAGAAAGCGAAGTGAGGATCGATCCATTAACCTCCCTCCAACCAGCTTCTCTTTCATCATACATGCTGTCCTTGTGGAAATCTGCGGAATGTGGAAATTTCCTGCTTCCATCCTCAGGTCATGTAAGTGTACTGCTTAATGCCATTTGGCTGACAGTATGCACGGCTGAGCTCATCGAACGGGGCTTGTCCACGCACGACAGAAAGTGGTCAATGGCCGGCCTTGCTGGAATTACAGACGGGGGCCATGTCGCAAATCCCGGATCTGCAGGCCCCCAGATACACCCGCTCGCTTTACTGCATTTCACTAGCCCAAACAGTCGTGGTCCGGTGGGAGTGGTGCGTTGGACGTAGGCATGGGCATGGGCGTGAGCATGGGCGTGGACATCGGCTGATGGATCCTCCAAATACGCTTGGCATTCAAGCGTAACAAAAGCATGGGCTGTGGCTGCATGCAGTAATCGACAGTGATCGATCGAAGAGCATCAGGACATCAGGCCGTACAGCACTGTACTGCACAGTACAGTACTGTACACCTTCGTAACCCCATCCCGTCTACTAGCCTCATAGCGGGTAGCCTTGACTTCCGTGCGGGAGAACCAATGCAACCAATGCATGCTGTATTGAAGAGGCGTTCATGGTGGTCTGGTGTTGGCTAGTGAGGCTGATTCATCGCCTGGTGTCGCTCCGGTTGCGGCAACATCTTGGTCTTGATTCAGCAATTTCAACCTTCTGTGGCTCATTACTATCTGCCATGCTGAGATCGTGAGGCATCAAAGTAGAAGGTTAGGTACGTCTCTCTAGTATTTCGATGTGTCCACGAGATGTTGATTTTTGGCTTCCTCTCAGCCATGTTCACGTCTTCTCTGGTCATCACAGCTGCGTGGGGCAGATCGATGATCCTCAGAGAGAAGCTTTCCTCACCTGATTGAACTCTATCTGGCTACATATCTAGGTCGGTATCTCGCGGGGACAAAGATACCGCTTTGATGAAGGAGAGAAGGAGGAAGATCCTTCGTGACTTGTTCAAGCCTCGCTGTTTCCGGTAAGATCCGTGTCTTGGCGCGACTTCATCAGCATCCTCACGGTATGCTGCAAATACAATACACAGATCTAACACGAATAGATACAGCATCGCGTGAGACTCCATCAAGATTCCGCTGTACAGTAAATACAAACAAAACAAGACACACGTCCGGTCACGTCGAAGAAGTTTGGAAGAATACTCTGCCCATCCGCGCACACGCGACTGGGACCCTCGGCTTATGCATGCTTCATGCTCAATCCGGCCACGTCCTGCAACGTCTGCATCGTCTACTGCATCGTNCCTCACCTTAGCGCTCAGCTCCTGGTGCGATGCTGCTTTGATTGGAGCGCCGCCTCTCATGAAACATCACCACGTCTCGAGTGATGCGACCCATGGTCAACGCTCGCCGGCCGTCTGTCCATAAGACACGCTTATATCGTTCCTCTTTCGCGATGTGGTCGTGATTTCGCTTCTCCATCGTCTCACTCGGCTCATGCACCAGAACCCCTCGCCTTCCAGAGTGTCGCATTCTCTGTACCCCAATGTCCAATCTGTCCCTTCTGGATCAATGCGACCAGGACGCAGTAGAACCCTTCCCCCTCCTGGCCGTGTTCCTCGACGACGAGGCTGGTAGGTGGCCTGGTAAGTGGTTGGCTTGCATACAAACAGGTAGTTCGCTCAATCGCAATGCAAGCCTTCCCATGGTTCCCTTTTCCTTGCGCCTCCACTCCTCGCTCTTCGCTTTTCTCCCATTCGCCCCCAGTGATCGAGATTATCGTCGTCGTCGTCGTTGTATCTTTCGTGCTGCTGGCCACCACTATTGAGAACAAGCCGACCTCTTACGTTCTCAATGATCTATCGGATGCAACATGGCTTACAATCCAGAAAGGCCAGTTCTTGCTAGTAAACCATCGAGCGTCTCAACAACTTCGTCTGCTTCGGCGACATCAATTACAAGCAGTAGGAGCGCAGGGAGCAGACTTCTGTTTGGCGAGATTGATACTTCTAGCCAACGGTGTAAGTATCCTGTTCCAGTTCGGACGGCATTGGCCACACTTCGAAACTTGCACGACGCGCTGACACAAGTCTTGCTTTGACCACAACAGCCACAGACAGTTACGCCTCTGTATGCAATTTGGTCCTGTGCGAAAGCAGCACATTCCTCAGACTCTGGCTAAATGACGATTGTCGAGATCGTTTCATCCAACACCTTCCAACCAATGACCTGAAGAATTTACGACTTGTCTGCCATGACTTCAGCGTGCGGGCTGCGCCGGCGCTCTTCAACGACCTCAGCATCACTTTCAAAACAAGCACTTTCACAAGACCTGCCCGTCTGGCTGCACTTGATAGGATTGGATATCACGTCAAGAAGCTGCACTTCAATCTGCCCCACTCTGCCGAAACATTTCTTGCCCCTCTGATCGACCCTGAGACAGGTGCCGAGTTGAGCTTCACCTACAAGCCTCAAGTCCATGCGAACCCAAAGACGGCAAAGTATGGTGACTGCGGTACAACAGAGATACTCACGCGGCAGTATCCCCCTCTGTTTCACGCAGCGACCAATGTACCAGCCTTTATACGTGCTTTCTCCACTCTTGTCAGCCTCACGGAATTACATATCAGCAGTCCGGGATATGACGCCACTCAGAAGTACAGGCGTAGCATTGTCGACTATGCGCTCATTTCCATTCGCATCGCCACAGAACACAGCCAACTCAATGCGCTGGAGAATCTGACACTATCACCGATTCACCCTGGAAGTCTACACTACCTTTCGCCGGCTCTGGGTTACGGTGCTGGGCCTCGCTCTGGGAGATGCTGGACCCGCATTCGTAGATTGACGATTAATATGAATGCCTTACCATCTCATTTGCAGGACAGTCATCCAGAGATCGTCGAATCTGGCCCAGAAAGACAACAGGACTACTTCCTACTTCTGCAGTCCTATTTGGGCGTCTTCGAGCGTAATCTTCAGAAACTTGACTTCAGCTGGATAGGCCCAAAATCGCGTATACCTATTCACCAACATGTAATCCCACAAATTGACGCGGTCCATCCAGCTCTTGCAGGCGGATATTCCACACCTGCAATTTCTAAAGATCAATCAGCCAACAAACAGAAGCCTCTGCCACCCATCCGAAAGTCACTGCATTTCCCAAAACTCACTCACTTTCAAGTTGAAAACGTCACGGCAAGTTCAAGAGACATCAGTACGTTTATCGCGGCGCATAAGCGAAATCTACAGGAGGTCAACCTTGAGAACATAGAGCTGGTATCAGGGACATGGGAGGCCGCTCTTGCACCATTGAACAACTCTTCCTCCAAGATATCATCCTCTTCTCTGCCTCTACGCCGATCACACGATGCACGCCAATCCCCTGCAACACATTATGAGCTTTTGTCCACGGCGGTCTACTGCCCTCAGCCTACAAAGAGCAGGCGAAGCAATGCGAAGACATCGGCAACAGCGAAAAGTCTATCAACTCGGTCCGAAAAGACCCTTCCAGAACCCACCGAAGAAATACCAATCATGCTCTCACCAACGGCGGCAGCAAGCCACTCCTCACCCATGCAGCTCTTACCACAATACCGCTTACCTCGTTCGCCACTGTTAGGATCTTCAAAGGATATTGGTAGTGCACCCAGGAAGGACAAAGCTCCACCCGCGTTGAACAGCACCAGCAAGAACAGGAACCACTTCCACGCCATGGATGGCACCTGGAGCATGTCAAGACGTATCTTGGCTGCAGTCAACTCTTCAATGCGCGATTACAAGGCAGCACCGCTCCCTTCCCCATCTATGGCTGCCGCTTCTGCCGCTTCGAGGGATATACATGCGAGAGAGCGCCTGCCCGAGGGCGGTAGGTTGGGCCGCGTGTTGCGAGGCGGCATGTTACCTTGGCAATGAGACGGGTACCTGCCACCCGAGTCTCGCCATATGTTTTACTTTGTTCCACACCCTCTTTTACTGCCATCTTTCTTCTGTCTATATCATGATAATGACCACGGTACGATCGTCACGAGCTCTATCATCTGCCCTGACTTGGATGCTTATTAGTATATGTACGGCCAACTCAACAAATTCATTGCATTATTGAACTCGATCAGCTACGTAAGGATGCAAAAGCATAGGCTTAGGCACGACTCCATTTTAGATTACCAAATCTTGTCGTTTCACCCCCTTTGATTAGACGAGGCTTTGGTTTGCACCTAAGGTCAAGGTCGAGGCGCGCTAGAAGAAGACCTACCGTTACTACTCCTACGATTTGATCAACAACACCATTTTCCGTGCCAAGGACAATTCTCCCCTCAACGATGCCTAGTAGAGCACTGTCTTCCTTAACCCCGAGGTACGCGCTATTTACGACAAGAAGACGTCCGCCCTCCTCTACCTTTAGATGGCCCCTACCAAGCCTTAGGACAAGAGCACGACTGGCATAGTCAAGAGCTCGGTGAAGGTCGATACGTCCGCCAACTCCAACCCGGGCGTCTACATCGAGAGCATCGACGCTCTCGACATCTATGACGATACCTTTGTTGAGCACAACTTCACATAGTATGAAACTGCGTACTGCCCATNGCTAAAGGCGTCTACGTCAGCAACGGTGTTGCCGGCGCCGTCGTGCAGAAGTCCTCCACCGCCGATCAGGCCGAGATTTCTGACGACCTGCAAACTTCAAGGGCTACTTCACGGGCTATGCTTGTGACGCCCTCAAAGACGCTCGCCACTGGGTCTGGATCATCCTCAAGGCTCATGCGCGCAACAATGCCGGTACTATGTCTCTGGCCAGCCTCAACCCTCAGGAGATGCCGACGATCCCTATGAGCCCGCTTGACACAGGCTTGACCGTGGATGGCGCGGATAAGAAAGACTTGTAAACTTTCTACGAGGGGGTGCAGTTCGGACACCTCGCTTTCGACAACTTGGTGCCACTCGGTGGCTCCTTCACGGAGACTTGGCCCGGAACCAACGTCAGCTCTGAGGCAGATGTCAGCCAGTTCATCAAGGATGACGAGGGAGGCCATCACGCATCTTGCACCTGCCCGATTGGAAGCGACGACGATTCGATGGCGGTGTTCAATTTGAACTTCAAGGTGTGGTGTGTCAATGGACTGATGATTTTCGCCGTCTTCCACTCGAATGATGGCTTCTAACAAGTTGCACCTGCCAGCAGAGTATAAAGCAAAGCCGTGCTGAGAGGACAAGGTAGCGGAGACAGATGGGTAGCCATGCGATGATACAATCTAGCGAAAGTCGAGTCGTGGCTAAACAACATGTTGGTTTCCATTCGTATAGCCAGACAACGCATCGAAGCCCGACAGAATTAGACAGCGGGATAATGCGTGATGGCTCATGAGCCGAGTCGTATGAGTTGCAATGCCATCACTGCATGACATTTACGCGAAAATGTTGAAGGCAGTCGGCCACACGGTGAGCCGCCAAGTAGTCCATCCTCAGACAGAATCCTCAGTGGGGCCATGGTTGTCTTTCGCTTCGCCTCTGGGCTCTGGATCAACCGCCAAAGGTCGCCCATCGCCTGCATCCAATAGCTCCTGATCGGTCTTCCTGTTTAACAGCTCGCCATGGAAGCCATTCGGAAATTCCAAGCACAAGAACATCTCGTCGCTGTCCTCATCATACCACTCTGGGTTCATCCATGCCAGCAGTGCGACAGTGCTGCGATATGAGATTTGCTTTTCGGTCGTTAACCAAAGCCTCTTTTCACCCCCCTTGATAGCGGCATGTATGCGCTCGATCGGCCCACCAAGTTCGAGCAACGTGCGGGCAGCGGCTTCGTTCTGGGAGCGGATGGCGTGCCATAGCGGCGTGGGTCCATTTGCGTAGGTACCGGATGCTTTGTGAATAGAAGCTTTGAAAGTGGAGACGAGTAGCTTGATCATGTCTGCGTGTCCAGCTAGCGCTGCAGCCACGAGGGGAGTTTCTGACCGAGGACCAGCGACTACGTTGGAGTCCACATTACGTTCTTCGAGAATCATCCGCATCACGGACTGAGAGTTGTGGCGGGCGGCAGTGAGCAGCCAAACTTCGATGTCGTTTGGATCAGAGCTGCTTTTTGGTTCGGATGCATTTGGTAGACTGGCGGGTGGCAGGCTCTTGATCAACAGGCGTGAAGTATCAGCATCATCGATGCGTACAGCACCACTGATGCCAGCGCGCACAGCGTTTATGACTTGTTCATCGGAGGCGTCGAGTTTAAACACATCGCCATCGTGTGACATGGCAACGTGACGGAGCAGCCAACGCAGGACATCACCCGAGGCCGCTTGTCTGGATGCGCAGTGTCGCAGAGCCAACAACACTGCTTCGCGCTGGCGATCAGTGAGAGGTTTCTGCTCCATGGTCTCGGTGGGCATCGACTCAAAATTCACGAAGTCGCCGGCGTCTGACATCAGTTTTATGGCATTCTCATCTCCGCAGTGTATAGCAGAAGCGAAAGCAGTAGCGCTCCATTCGGCTCCATGATTCAGCAGTAGACTGGCGACGCTTGCACTACCCACACCCAGCTCGAGAGCAGTGCTACCATCGACCCTTGTTTCGCGTATCTTTACATCTGCGCCATTCTGTAGTAACCACTCCACAAGCTCCACGTTACCGCCAACAGCTGCACGCATCAGTGGAGTGCCTCCATATTCGTCTAGATGATTGATATCAATCCCGGCATTGATGAGCTGCTGAGCTGCGCCCAAGCGACCATTGTAACAGGCAGCATGTAGAGACATATTTGACGGATCGTTCTTGAGGTATATCTCATGGCCAGCATCGATTAGGTGGGCTAGCACGGTCTCATCACCGTGCACCGCGGCTTGGAAGAAGAGCTGAGACTCATCGTGGGCATTTTCGACTGCAAAGTTTTCAATAGCTTGAGTTTTTGTTTCCGCGGAAGCTTGCAACACGTGTTGTATCCTCGAGTCTGTAAATCTGGTTATGGACGCCTCCCAATCAGGCGAGCCGATGCTCCCAGTGAGAAACATGCGGAGTGCTTTCAGAACCTCCACGTGCCCTGTGACAAAGGCATCCCACACCATGAATGTGCCCGCCTTGTCATTGTCGAGTGCGAGCTGTTTTGCGAGTGCTGCCTGGTCGTCAATGGGAGCGGCGAAAACTCTGTCAAGGAGGGACACGGCGAGCTGTTGATTCTGCGTGGCGTCTTCACCTTTGTAAAAATGATATGGGTTGATCATAGTCCACCCGTTGCATTTGACCTTAGCGACTCTAGAGCTTCGGAGCCGATTCATTATCATGGGAAAGGCTTCTTCAGCGGCAATGGGAGGAGGCTGAGATGTAGCCATTGTTCTGCAGGCCACAGTTCTGGTGGCAAAATGACCATCGGCTGTATGGACTGCGTTTAAATCTCGGTCAGGAACAATGATATTGGAACTCAACGAGAAACATACGTCCAATAAGGTATATGCAGCGTCTTAAGGCTATAGATGTGACGGCAACGTAAAGTTGCTGCCGACAAGCAAAGAGGCGCTGTGATGATCTAGCGGCGTCGTCACAGTGGGAGTCATGAAGACGATCGTCAACAACATAGACGACAACAAACACCGCAATAACAATTCGCGCTGTACATTCGTACGGAAACACACAATATCGCCCACAACATGCCCACTTCACCAACACCCCTCCGCCCACCCTCACGCACTTTCTCTGCGCGCCTCGCGACCAAAATCTTATGGCCCACCATCAAGCACATCCATCTGCCACAGCCCTTGAGACTCCACGGCTCTCAATTTTGACCAGGCAGACGAATATGCATTATAATGACGCGTTTGCCAACGGCACTGACCAGTGTTCATCATGGCCTCGTCAGTATACACGCTATTGACATTGTATTGAATTCCCACACACGGTGGAGACTATAGAACGCTGTTACACCATAGGCCTGCTACTAGCTCTTACTAGATCTCGCCGAGTCTACGAACACATGATTTGCCCTCAGGACTGATGTGCTGTTCTAAAACGTTCTCCAGCAACACAGTGCTCACTACTGTTCTCTTGAGGTCTTCTCCAATTTCCATCAACCGGTTGTCTTCGCAAGTCGCTCTCCGCGACGAGGAGCGCCTGAATTGAGACAGTTCAGCTAATAACTTACAAAGAGGCATGTTATATATGTACGGTTGAAGTTAAGGCATTCTGGAGCTGAACTAAACTACAAGAAACCCTGAAGGGTGCAGTCTTCTATCGGGAGCCCGAGCATGGACTACGTAGAGGTATCATGACGCCCATCCAGTTATATCGGTGGGTACAGAAACACATGGACTTAGAATTCACATGCTAAGAGCGAGAGCAAGGTCGTATTGTTGACGTACATTAAGGGAACCGTGCTTGTCGGCTGTCATCTTATTATTAGAGTGACAATCGACGTAGAGATCTAATTTATTATCTGTCAATGTATAGAGTAGACAAGCGCATTTCGTCCGGATGCAACCTTGGAAGCGTCAGACGGGGGGTTTGTGTGTGGAGAAATGACGACTCGGCTTGTCTTGTCTTGCTGGACGCTGTAGCAACCTCGATCTTGACCATGCTGCCCATGACATCCTTCGCTGGAGTTTCACACTGAGTCTACTCCCAAAATGCTCCATGTGTTGAAGTGGCTGCCACTAAAGAGGGTCTGGAAAGACGTAGCAGGACACAATGCTTACTTAGGCGCGCAGCTTCGGTCGTGGAGCGGACTTATGTTGTGCTCTCTATGCATGGTGTCGATCCTCCAGCACTGATCTCGAATCAGTGTCAGGATTGACACTCCACATGGCTTCCGGCTCGGAGCAGGGCGTGAAATGTGTAGGCTGCGATTCAGATCATAGCATGGAGAAAAGCAAGCTTGACGCAAAGGGTCTTGGAACGTCACTCCACTATCATCTGCCTTGCTTACCCATGAGGAATGATACCTCGGACGACTGGCGGCGAAGGGGGTTGTTGATGCAGCATTGCTCAGTGTTATGGTAGGTCCCTGTATAAGCATTCTGTCGGTATGGAAGCAGATAAATATGCGTCCATCCCAACGGCTATTATCTCTGGATAGCATCACCATCCAAGCAAATACCTGAGACTACATACAAACCCTCCCCCCTTTTCACTTCTTCACTATCTCCACAACCGGCAAGATGTCTATCCGCTTCGATAAGTTCTACAATATCATCGACAACAAGCACCGCGGAGGCAAACAACAGCATCAGGGTGTCAACCCTTCGAACGGCGAGAAGCTATGGGATTGCCCTATTGGAACCCAGCAGGATGTTGATGATGCAGTAATTGCTGGCCAGAAGGCCTTCGAGAACTTCAGGTTCGAAAGCTGGGAGACGAGGAAGGAGTACCTCAAGAAGTTCAAGGCAGCATACCTATCGTACGCTGACCAGTTGACTGCACTGATGGAGGCTGAGACCGGCAAGCCTGTACGTGCAACTTTTGTCTTATAGACATGCTCATGCTTGCGAATCACTGACACAATATCTGTCAAACAGCGTCAATTTGCTTCTTACGAGGTCAAGGCGGTAGCAGCCTTCTTCGACTGGCACATCAACCTCGACATGCCGGAGGACAGGCTAGAGGATGACGCGAAGATCATCACTACACGATACACGCCGCTTGGTGTGATTGGAGCAATCTGCCCATGGAACTTCCCAATCATCTTGTCAATGGGAAAGGTGATCCCGTCCATCCTGACGGGCAACTCGATCATCGTCAAGCCATCGCCCTTCACCCCTTACACAATCCTGAAGATCGCCGAGATTGCAGCGACAGTGCTGCCAGCAGGTGTCTTCCAAGTAGTGGGAGGTGACGACAGGCTGGGCCCGATGCTGACCGCGCACCCAGGCATCACCAAGATCTCCTTCACGGGCTCCATCGGCACAGGCAAGAAGATCATGGCAGCATGCGCGCAGACGCTGAAGCGAGTGACGCTGGAGCTCGGAGGCAACGATGCCGCTGTGGTGCTGCCAGATGTCGACATCAAGAAGGTCGCACCCGAACTGTGCCTGGGAGCGTTCCAGAACTCGGGCCAGGTGTGCGTGGCGACGAAGCGGATCTACATCCACGAGTCGATCTACGACGAGCTGCTGGCGGAGATGGTCAAATTCGTGGAGAACATCAAGGTGGGCGCTCCCGACTCAGGGTCGCTGCTGGGCCCAGTGCAGAACCAGATGCAGTACGAGCGTGTGAAGGAGTTCTTCGCCGACAGCAAGGCGCAGGGCCACAAGCTGGCGGTCGGCGACCTGGAGCCGCAGCAGATCGGCTCCGGCTTCTTCCTGCGCCCGACTATCATCGACAACCCGCCTAACGACTCGCGCATCATCCAGGAGGAGCCTTTCGGCCCCATCGTGCCCGCCCAGCCCTGGTCTGACGAGGAGGAGGTCATCAAGCGCGCCAACGACACCAACGCCGGCTTGGGCGCCTGCGTCTGGGGCAAGGACCTCGAGCGTGCCGAGCGCATTGCTACCCGTCTCGAGGCCGGCTCGGTCTTCATCAACTCCTTCGAGAGGCCAACCCCACAGGCTTATTTCTCTGGCCACAAGGAGAGCGGCATTGGTGGTGAGTGGGGCAAGGACGGCATCAAGGCCTACTGCAATGCTCACGTCGTTCACCTGTACAAGAAGGATGTCTGAAACTATACCCGATTATGACCTACCTGGAGAGAAGAGATGGTGGGTTTGAGGAGATTGTTGACGCCCCTTATGTATGATAATAGATAATGATGTTGATTACGGTAATGACTTTGAATTGATTGACTACGTTTCTATAATTGAACAAGATCGGCATGATGCAATCGTCTCAATTGATCTTCGTAGTAGCACATCATTTACAGTACGCTTGAGATGTCTATTGATTATGTGAACAGCCCAACAATTCTCATGGTTTCAGGCTTGTCTCACTTTACCCACCCAATACAACATCCGTCAAGGTGCCTTGCCTTGCCTTGCCTTGCCTTGTGTTGTAACTGAAGACTAACTTTGAATGGCAAGGAGCCTATCTAGCTTGACAACGATGATGTTGCCAGTCGGGCCACCGTGCTCATCGTTGTGATGCGTTTGAGGACGAAGCCACCAAACAAAGAGCACTGGAGGAAATGAAGATGGAAAATGCAGTACGCGATTAGAGACATAGAAATGCATGGTCAAACATGCTAAGATAGATAGCAACGGGACATATTCCGCTGATGTCACATTTTCAACACCTCCCAGACTCGATGTTTCGAGATTGATGCAACCAGCCCCTTATCGCCCATCCCGCTTTTTCAGCCACTCCTCACAACGCCAATGCTCAAACTTCAAACAACCCCCAAATCGTAAAGGACCAGTCACGAAAACACATTCGTTGTGACCGCAGACATGGCATGGCATGCGAGCGATGGAGTGCCTCCATTAGACAGATCGCCAGGTCGAACAGACAGTACTTGTAGACAACAAGACGTCTTGCATGTGTTCGCACAGTCGACCGTCCATTGCTCTAGTAATCGTGTGGATGCAACGCCGCCTGGCTGCAACTTCCAGGTCCATATGTATGGAAGAAGCCAAGCGCGTCGTACAAAGGTACGACAAGCTAGTTCTTTCCATTCACGATTCCAATCCCAGCCCTTTCAGCTGGCTAACTTCGGTGCATATCGCCGCTTACTTCATCCAAGTGCCAGGACTCGGTTAATCGGTACATCGATCGGTGCACCATTGTGACGGTTTGTGAACGGAGCGAACGGGGACTCCGGGAGTCAATCCACCCTAGACAACAAAACATCAATGACTGGCCGCAGTGATAAGACACGACAGACGCACATTGATCCAGAATGCAGTGCTGAGCCGGTGCGCTGGCGGCCAAGGTCGTAGATTGAGAGGGTCTACTTACAGCTGGTGGTGAGAGTGGTGATGCTGGTGTGGAAGCGGGAGCGGTTGCTGATGGAGAGGATGATGCGCCGATGCGGCATAGGACGCATAGGCAGCGGCGAAGCGCTGTTGTTGGTCGAGACTCGACGAATGGTCGCGCACATGCATGGGTGTCGCTGTCGAAACATCGCTGTGGTGGTGCTGCTGGTGCTGGTGCTGATGTTGCTGTTGCTGGTGCTGCCGTTGTTGGTGTTGGTGCTGATGTTGGGCGATCTGCTGGTGTGGAAGTTGGTTCTGCTGGCGGTGGTCATGTCCACTCGAGGCACCAGTGTGTGTACCTGAACCATCGAGCTGTTGGAAAAGAGAATAACCCATGCCGAGCTGACCGTTCGACATCATGTCGTGCGGCTGCATGGCTGCGACGGTTTTATCAATCCAGCTCGGGACATTGACAGGCAGGTTAGGTCGTGGTAATGGGACGCCAACTTCAGCCAAATGATGGTTGTTGCGCTGAGGGATGAGAGGAGGCGAGCTCAGCGTGAGGATTTCTCTCTTTACGCCAGCTCCTGCTGCGCCACCTGACACATCGGCGCGGCCATTTATGCTTTCGACAGGGCTCACAGTGTCGTCACCCGCACCATTGCTTGCCATGGCGGCAACGGCAGCTGCAGCATCGTCTGGTAGCGATCTCGCACGTTCGGCCAACCTGGCAACGCGAAGACCGGCCTCTCTGAGATCGAGCAATTGTGTGGAGGTGAGACTGTCCGTGGCACAGAGCCTGCGATCGAGTTCGAAGAAGGCGTGCTGCATCTGATCGATTGTGGCGTTGAGCTCTGTGACGCGGCCTTGGAGCTCGTCCAGGGCATTCTCCTTGCGCTGACGATAAGCACGCTGGGCCAGACGGATTTGAGTGCGGCGGCGGTCCGCAGCCGAGGCATCGTTCTTCTCGACACGGGGACGTCCCCGCTTCTTGTTGGAGACGGAAGTGGAGGTGGCAACGGTATCAGTGTTGTTGTTCGTCCCCGTACTGTCCTCGCTGTCATTGCTGATTTGGATGTTGTATGGCTGATGTTGGTAGTACCTAGGAGACGAGTCGGTAGGTGACATCTGCAGTTGAGCAAAGGCTGATGTGGGTGATGACGGACTCAACGGGGTTTGGTGGCCTTGCTGACGGAGAGAATGTTGATGAAGGTGATAATCCATTTTCGAATGCCTGCTGATACAGTCCGGGAGGTTGACAGACGAAATGTAAAGAGACCGACGATCGATCGATCCGGACAGAATAGCTTTGCTCGCGTGTCGGCCTCCTGTGCTTCGACCTCTTTGGCTGAGCCGAAGCGATGATTCTGAAGCTAGAACGGTAAGTGGATGGTACAGCTAGAGATGCAGCTCTCTGCAGGGACCTGTTCGACCGTTTCGACCGTTCTTGTCTTCCAGACCAGATGCTTGCTCCTTGTTGATGAGAGCCAGAGTTGTCAGTGATAGTGATATCACATGCAAGAAGCCTGGCACGAGGGATTCCCAGACGTCAAGTGGCTCGTTGCCAAGGCAAAACTTGATCGATGGCAGCGGCACTTTGGACTCAACCAGTTCTTTGAAGTAAAAATCCCAGTCAAAACTCAGTGCCAGCACTTCAGTTGACAGACCTTAGAAGGAGCATTCAAGCGTTAATATGAGGTGAAATGAATGAGTCGGAAAATCGAAGGCAGATCAAATGGACAAGTGACATTAACAAAAAGAACAATAGCGGTGCCACCTGTTAACGGTAAGGTACGTCGATGCAGGATGCAGCAAAGTGGGAGGAAGTCGTACGGGAGGTGACGGCGGTGATATTAATCGTTGTGCAAAGACTGTGTCAAACGATGGAGAAGGGTTCACCGCGGCGCGGTGCAATGCAATGCGAGGCGATGCGGTGCGGTGCAGGACAGGACAGGGCAGTACAAGGCGGAACAGGGTATGGGCAGGACAGTGACAACACCCTTCGGGTGGAGGGAGCAGAGCAAGAACAGAGTAGAGCACTCGGGGTTCTGTAGGTATTGAGGATCAGACGGGGTTGGACCGGATTGGATTGAAACGCTCCATGCGTAAGCGATGCTGACACCCCCATCTCACACCACACGCGCGTGTGTGCAAGTAGGTCTATGTGTGTGTATGTGCGCTCACGCTCCGCGCCTTTCATGCTCACGCTCACGCTCAGTTTCCAGTTTCAGCGGCAATCTCACCATGGGGGCTCACTGATATGGGTTGACCTTGCATCTATCAATCTGGATATATGTCTGTGTCTCTGTCGACCTGGCTGTGGCTACTCATCGAATTGTGGTGTGGCTATCAGCAAGCCATGCCGCAGCGGGAAGGGAAGAGGCTTGCAGGGAACAAAGGGGACAGGACAGGGCAAGACAAGGCAGTGAGAAAGGGAAGGATTCAGGCATTGGGTCTGACAGCGACGATGACAGTGACAGTGACGATGATACTGACGATGTGGCATGGGGGACCCAGCGGAACGCCATCGAAACAGGATGGCGTGGACGGACCGACGAGCATGTCCAGTCACAGTGTCCAGTCGTGGATCTCACAGGCAGCAGGAGGAATGAGTGGGCGGCATGAATAGGAAGCACGAGGAGGAGTGCGTGAGGGTCAAAACCTCCAATGGCGAAGAGGGAAAGGTGGAGTCTTGCGTCGAAGGCTACTGCCGCCTACTGTCGTCTACTGTAGGAGCCTGTCGTTGCATCTGTATGTAGTCCGCCCCGGGCCAGTGGCCAAAGGGCTTTAAAGGATCATTTGGGCTTACGGTCTCCAGTCTGCCTCATAGGTCGGATTTGGGGTGGCCAAAGCAGAGAGTGGAGCGAAGAGGGGAATGGATCTTCGACTCCACCGGTGTGAGAGGCGCGTTTGCGAGAGACGATTTCCATGCTTTTGGAGGTTGAGTATTAGCTGAAGTGTTAAGACGACGAAGAAGACGAACGAGGGGAGAGGTTTGATTGATATACGTGATCTGGACGATGTCCCTGCGTCTTCAATACACGGAAAGCAAGCCGGCTGTCGACATACGTGCAGACAGATCCCGTGTGTACAATACGAGAAAGCCGAAAGGGGGGAAAGGATGATGAAGGCAATCAGGTAGGTAGGTACTGTAGGTGTAGGTACAGGAGCAAGGTGGTAATGACCTAACACATAAGAATATGGAAATGATGAGATGAGGTGGTCAGCATGAAGGAAGCGGCCCGGCTCAGCGTCCTTCCGTCCGCGCTGAGAAGGGAGGGGAAGGCTGATGCTTGACAGGGGGTTGGAGGGACGGGACCTTGCAGGAGAATGGGAGTTTCGACATCGTATTACTGTACTGCCATCCCTGGATGTATAGGGAGATTCTCCATTATGTAAACCAGATCTTCTCCAGCCGTTTCGATCCAATCTGGGGATTCTCCTGCAAAATGGGAGAGTCATCAACCCGAGTATCTTCCAAACGCCAGTACAAAAAAAAGCGGAAAATTCAGACTGACATGCGTGATGTGAGGACTGGCTGTGTGCGCCGCAAGCAGATAAGTTAGGCGGCGGACAGTGGTGCTTACGTGAACGAGAAAATCGCCAAAGAGATCATCCGAACGCAGATCGGCAAGCTTAATATAACCACAACGACAAACACATCAAACACCAGTGTCGACGATGACATTCACCATGATGGTTTTTGGTTCGGCGAAGGACGGGGATGGGAATGGCACGAAGGATGGTCAGAAGGATCCTGCCCAATCTGATCGCCAGCCCAGCCACAAAAGCCTCCTGCAATGCAGCGCAGCACGGCAGATATCTACGTATAGACGTAGCGGACAATAGATAAAGTCGTGATGATCCTTAGGTGACTACTTATTTAAATCGCAGCGAAGAGGGTAAGAGCGAGAGTAGTAGTGGGAGTAGGAGTAGGAGTAAGAAACGATGGCTCACACCACGAAAAGATCGATTCCACCTAGCCATTAAGACTACCTAGGTAGGCATAGGTATTTAACCAGTAAACAGGCCTGGTATCAATCAGCCCCATACCACACACACAATAGTTTCCCTGCTTCAAGGCACTAATCTAAGACTGGCTCCTGTTTTTGCATGGGGGGGGAATGCCCAGCAGAGACTCAACAGTCACAGCAGTGGGGAAGATGCGAGAAGGCGAAGGGTAAGGAAGTATTGGGCGGGTCAATACATACCGGACGACCTACCTTGATGCCTGCCCCTGCTCTACCACAAAGAATCATTCAACTCTTCGGGAACCCCGTTAGGTAGCCAGGCAGGTAGTAGGTATAGTAGAGAGGCTAAAAAGCCAGAATGCTCATAGGCTTGTTTTCAGAGAAGACCGTACCCAGGCTAGGTGTGGCTTACATTTCCCTTATTCCCACACCTTCAACGACCAGGGTTAGGGGGGAGGGGAGGGGAGGGGAGAGGCCCAAGGGCCGCTGACTACAGCGCAACAGCAGGATTAAAGAATTTATGCTTTTAACAAGGATGCCGGCTGTAGACGCTAGCGGATACAGCACAGTAGTGTGTGCGTGCGTTTGATGGGAGCGGGTTCGGCAAGTAAGCTGGCTGGCAACTGAAGGGGGCAGCAGACGCTTGAGCATTCTGTTGTTCTCGTTGGTCCAGTCGTTCGTTGGTCCGTCCGTTTAGATAGACAGACGGATGGATGGATGAGGCAAAGATCGTAGGGTATGATGCAGAAAGCGTTGTGTCAAAGTACTCTTGGCCAGCCACTTCATCCGAACGTGCATGCCAGTCTGAGAAGTTGAGTGGAGGAGGTGGCCATGAAACGGTGAGAGGGGCGCCAGCGACGACGTTGAGACAAGTACGGCTGTTCCAGCGAGACCAGCGGGATAATATCATCGAAACGGGTCTCGTCGCGCTTTGGCTGATTTTTGAGACGAGCAGTGCGATATAATGGCCATGGGAGAGAGCGAGAAGAGATGACAGCGACGGACACGGGATTGGCAAAGCCAGGGACTAGAGACAGCGAGAAGGAAGGAATGGAAGCGACAAGGATTTCGACGTCATGCCGCTGTTGCGAACGATTGTGGTATGCATGGTTTCAATCCTGGAGGAGTGGCGGTGCAGTGAAGTGCAGTAGAAAAAAGGCGGTCCAATTGAGCCAGCCAACGGGAGAGCGTAGAGAAAAACGGGAAACAGATACAAGAATGCAAAAAAACAAAAAACGTGGAGGATTTAACCACCCCAGTGGGCGCGAGGAGAAGGAAGCAAGAGGAATAGGAGGAGATCAAACACCAACAGATGGATGTGTAGTATGGATGTATGTATACCCTATGAAAACCCACCACACGCCGTTTGGAAAATGGGATCTTGGGCCAGATTGTTTCGAAACCCTGCCGGTCGCTGCAGGCTATTCCATGCCGAAAGAGGAAGGAGCCTGAGGATATCTTCCCTTCTTCCATGGTGGAAGGGCGGGAATGGTAAGTGACTGAGCGATTGTTCCCCCCCCCACACACGCACACCAGTGCCAACACCGCCATCAGCATCAACCTTGTCCCTCCAAGTAAGCCGTGTCCAGATGCTGCAGATACGCCGCCCTGGGGAACTTCGTCTGTGAGAGCTATGCACCGAATGAGAGGTGTTCGGTGGGAAAAAGGACGACAGACTGTCGTATGCAGGGTGGGGGGAGAATGAGTCCGAGTGAGACGTGCTCACATGCAAGCAATTGCGGAGAGGTGGGAAGCAAAATGTTCGCCAAACCAAAGCACGAAGCCGCAAGATGTGATGCGATAACCTGTCTATATCCCTGTCTAAAGTCTGCCTGGTTCGACCGGACCGGACTAGCTGGTTGGTTGGGTGACATATGGATGTGTGTTTCAGAAACAGCCATCCATTTGAGGGTGTGGAAGAGAAAGGAAAGGCGAGATGAGGTGAGGTGCAGAGACCCAGATGATCAACATTCATTCATCTTTGTATCGGAAACATGTCAGTAGCACGCAATCCTGGAGTGAGCGTTGCTTTTTCGTCAAAGCTCATCCACCTGTCTAGCTACTATTTGATCGCATCAGGATGTCCTACACACGTGGGGGAGTTTTCGTTAGCGAGATAGACCAACCATACAAAAGCTCAAAAGCGGAAAAAGGGAGCCAAACGTGCTAGGTGTTGCTGCTGCTACTGCTGCTGCTTTGACCCACTCACCCTTGATAGCGGATCATCCTGGTCAGCCGTAAAGATAGCTGGACTCGGCATCCCGCTAGGACCGGTGTCGGTGAAGCCTCTCTGTTCTAATAAGGGCCGTTTCGGAAGGGACAACTTGCTGGCGCTGGTGCTCGCGCCGCCGGTGGTGCTACTGCTGTCGCCGTTTGGTTTGTTCATCTTACCAATTGTACTGCTCAATAGGCTACTTGTGTTCGTCAAGGAATCTGCGCCTGTGTAAGAAGGAGTCGGAATATCAGCAACCATTGTCGTTGTCGAGGACGGTCCGCGGGAATGGTACCCAGTCCGGCTGGTCTCGGAGGATCTCTTATCATATAACGCACCACCTAACGTTGCACACTTGAGTATGGTCTGGATCAGCTGGTTGGGCTTCAGCGGCTTGCTCAGGTACTCATCCATCTGAGCCTGGATACACTTCTCGCGATCGCCCAACATGGCGTGGGCTGTGAGAGCGACGATTGGGGATCGAGATAGGTTGTGTGTGCGTTCGTATTCTCGAATGTTCCCTGTCGCCTCGAAGCCTCCCATGACGGGCATTTGGACGTCCATGAGGACCACATCGAATCGCTTCTTCTTGATCCATTCGAAGGCCTCTAGTCCGTTGTTCGCCACTGTTACCCTGTGATTGTGTTTGGTTAGGATTTTCACTGCTAACTTCTGGTTGACGGCGTTATCCTCTGCCAATAAGATATCGAATGACCTTGATTGGTCAGCTAAACTTGGTGCCGCTCTCCCTTCAAGCGCAGGAACCAAGGCGTTTCCGAGATCAATGGGTAAGCATGGAGTGGTTGTGTAACTGGCCACTCCATTGTCTAGTGCAGTCCTGAAGTTCACCACGATCTTTGGTGCCAAGAGGACGATTGGAATGTACTTGAACCGCTCCATTCCCCTCAATTTCTGTGCCGTTTCACTGTTGTCCACGATTACACAGTCAAATGGAAGATCCTTACTGATCTCAGAGGGCTGCGTGTTTGATCTCTCGCCAACCAGAACTGGAACAAGATCGAGCGTCTGGATACCTTCGACGATTTCCGACACATCTTTGTTGTTGCCGTTATCGATCAGAAGCACATTATGCTTCTTGTATGGCTCCAATGCAGGCTTGATGCGGGAGATATCCGAAGGTCCGATTCCGAACCTGCAAGTAAAGAAGAAAGTGCTGCCATGGCCAAAGTGAGATTCGACCCACATCTTGCCTCCCATCAACGTCACAAGTCTTCTCGAGATCGAGAGACCTAGACCGGTACCTCCAAACTTGCGGGTTGTAGATCCATCAGCTTGTTGGAAGGTGTCGAAAATGACGTCGAGTTTGTCTCCTTTGATGCCGATTCCAGTATCTGAGACGGCAAACTTGACTGACACTTCACCATCTTTTCTAGGGATCTCGTCATCCACGCTCACTCGTACACGGACTTCTCCATGTTCGGTGAACTTGACAGCATTTCCTGCCAGGTTGAGGATGATCTGCCGCAATCTGAATTGATCTCCAACGATGTGATCCGGTGTGGAGTTGTCGATCTCATATACCAGGTTGATGTCCTTTTCGGTAGCCCTCACCTGTAGGGTCTTCAGGGTGTTGAAGACTATGCCTCGTAAAGTGAAAGGCTCCTCTTCCAAAACCATTCTGTTCGCCTCGATTTTCGAAATATCCAAGATGTCGTCAATGATCATTAGTAAGTTGTTAGCAAGGTTCTGCACAATGTTGAGCATATCACGCTGGT
Source organism: Leptoxyphium fumago (assembly GCA_001660795.1). NCBI lineage: Eukaryota > Fungi > Ascomycota > Dothideomycetes > Capnodiales > Capnodiaceae > Leptoxyphium > Leptoxyphium fumago. Next base: position 82,059 of record LSHF01000102.1, read on the forward strand.
TCTGTTCCAGTTCGGTGTCCAGAGTCAGCTGGGTCATTCCAATGATACCGTTCATAGGCGTTCTGATCTCGTGAGACATGTTCGCAAGGAACTCGGATTTGGTCTTGTTCGCAAGTTCTGCCGCTTCTCTCTGTTGGTTGTTTCTCTGGATGGCTTCTCGTAGACTGGCCACCATCTTGTTTATCTTGTTCTTCAGCTCGTTCATCTCACCCGACGCTTCGACGGTGATCATTTTGGAGAAGTTGCCCTTCATTGCGGCATTGCTGATATCTCCAAAGGCCCTCACCTGTGATGTTAAGTTCTGTGCCATTATATTGACGTCCATCGTGATCTCCTTCCAACGACCGTTGATACCTTCAACTTCTGCCTGGCCGCCCATCTTACCGTCCACGCCGACATCGCGAGCAACGCGCTTCACGGCGAGAGACCATGCATCGAGACGAGTGGTCATGTCGTTTATGGTGTCTTTGAGCGTCAGGATCTCACCCTGGGCATGGACCTTGATACGCCTGCTCATGTCACCTCTGGCAATGGCCTGGGTGACGTCCGAGATGTTGCGCACTTGATCCGTAAGGTTGCTAGCCATCACGTTCACATTGTCGGTCAGATCCTTCCATTTGCCCTCGACATTGGCCACCCGAGCTTGTCCACCGAGGATACCATCGGTACCGACCTGTTTGGAGACGCGGGTGACTTGCTCGGCGAAAGAATTGAGTCGATCCACCATTGAGTTGATGGTAATCTTCAACGCAAGAATCTCACCCTGCACCTCGGCAGTCACTTTCTTGCTGAGATCACCCTTCGCCACGGCAGTGGTGACCTCGGCAATCTCGCGCACTTGCGTCGTCAGGTTATTGGCCATCCCGTTGACGTTCTCGGTGAGGTCTTTCCAAGTGCCTTCGACTCCATGAACAGTAGCCTGTCCGCCAAGCCTACCTTCCGTACCGACTTCCCTTGCGAGTATCGTGACCTCTTGTGCGAACGTGCCCAATTGGTCCACCATGTTGTTGATCGTGTTCTTCAACTGCTCAATCTCACCTCTACACTCTGCTCGCACTTTCTGGGTGAGGTCGCCCTTAGCGACGGCAGTTGTGACATTTGCGATATCTCGCACTTGTGTGGTGAGATTTGTGGCCATGGCGTTGACGTTCAGCGTGAGATCATTCCACATGCCCTTTACCCCTTCAATCTTCGCCTGACCGCCAAGTTTGCCCTCGATGCCTACGTCGCGTGATACGCGTGTGACTTCTTCTGCGAAGGTGCGCAACTGATCCACCATTATGTTGATGGTAGATTGGAGTTGCAATATCTCACCCCTGGCAGGACGCTCGATCTTGCGGCTGAGATCACCCTGGGCGACTGCAGTAGTGACTACAGCAATCTCTCGCACCTGGTCGGTGAGATTCTGGGCCATGACATTGACTGCTGGGTGTTAGTTGACATGACAAACCTTGCAACTGGGACAACATACCGTTCTGCGTGAGCTCCTTCCAAATACCATCGACACCTGGTACTATGGCTTGGCCGCCAAGCTGACCTTCAGTACCGACCTCCTTAGCCAAGTGAGTGACCTGACTGGCGAATTCCTGCAACTGGTCAACCATGGTATTGATGGTGTGCTTGAAAGTCGCGATCTCGGGATCCTTCTCCATGTGATGAATCAAGACCTTCTTGCTAAGATCGCCATTTGCGACGGCGGTGATGATGGTTCCGATCTCCTTCAGCACCTTTTGGTAAGTCTGGTTTATCTGCGCATTCTTCTCGATCTCTCGCTTGAGTTGTGCGATGGAGCTGGAGTTGCCGAGACCATCCATGGCTCGCTTTGTGAGCTCTTGCTGTTTTGTAAGCTGGGTGGTGATGTCGGTGATGAAGTCGCGCTGGGTGTTGATCTCTTCAGCCTGCTGGTCAACGTGATCCCTGAGCGACTCGAGCTGCTCGTCGGTGAGGTGGCGAGACTTGTGCTCGCCATCTCCCTTGGCAAGCAGGTTGTTCACCCATGAGGCAGAGCGCTGCCTTGGAGCGATACCCGAATTCCTCGGTGAGGAGGCACCTTCAGACGAGAAAGCAGACTGCAAAGGCTCGTTTGGGGTCATAGGTAGCGAAGCTGTACCAGCAGCAGCCCTAGCCTCGAGGCAGTGAATGCGCGAAGCCAAACTGGTCAACTCGCGCTCCAGCGTCCTCTTCTCCACCGTGTCCTCGCCGGGCAAGGTGATTCTGTTGGCCTTGAGGCCATTTGCAAAGGCGTTGGTCGGAAAAGAAGGGTCATCGTGGGGGGTATACTGCTTGGCAAAGTTGGATAGGATGCTTGCTACCGCGGCCGATGTCTCTTCATGAGGCATGGCGGGACAATGGAGGGAGTTGAAAAGATATAAGTCGTAGGCTCAAGGGCACATCCCAGCGCTTCGAGGGTGGATGGTTGCGCCCTGAAGGCGAGCGGATCGGTGGTTGTGCCGTGGTCAGGCGTTGGGTTGCGTCGTGATGGACGGAAGGTAAAGATCGGACCTGGAGAGAGAGCAATACGGTACGGCAGCAGACGAGAGGCTGTCGACTGGGGGGTGGTGGTGGTGGTGACTGTGGTGAGGTGAGGTGTACAGTGTGGTATTGCTGTGCGGTGCGGTGCGGTGTGGTTCTTGCTTGCTCAAGAGCGGAACGAGGAGTGGTGTTGAGAGTGGGGAGTGACGGCGGTCAGGGTCCACTGAGCCGTTCGGCGATCCTGGCCCTGGGTCGTGTGGTTGGTTGGCTGGTTGGTGGACTGCGTTGGCGGTGGAATGCAGCGTCAGGGAGCAAAGAGAGAAGACACAGTGCTGTAGGAGTGAAGACAGATAGGCAGGTAGGTAGGCAGGTAGGTGGACGGAGGAGCCAGCACGAGGATTGAGAATATTCAAAGAACGAATGAACCGAACGAATAGGTACCTTGCTTAGGCCGGCCGGTAGGTATGGTATGGGACTGCAATAGGATGGAGGATGTGGTGGATGAACGGCCGATTGATGATTGATGGAGCGTGAGTGTGAGATAGCGCAGACCTCGCCAGGGTTCGCTGCCCGTCTCTTTTCGTCTTGTCTCGTATCGCTTCGCTTTGCTGCCGTCGCCCTGCTAGACCCTCTAGTCTCCACGCTATCCGCTTTCGATCTCTCCCATTGGCCACAGCTGGTTTCTCCCGCCTTCCCGCTCTTCCTTCCGTCTGCCTCCCGCACTCCCGCACCTCTCCGTCCCGCAGTCCCGCAGTCCCGTGATCCCGCGATCCCTGACCCTGGCCGGCTGCGCTTCACTCGTCGCCCTCGCTGCAGGGTCTCTGAGCGCCAATCTCGCTACCGAAAGTCGAGCAGAAGGGACACGAAGGTGTGCATGAGACGATCGTTCCGCGATGATGGCTGTGAAGCATCAGAGCAGAGAGTTGCAGACGGTGCACGTGTGAAGGGCAGCTGTGCTGCGCGGCACTTCGATCCAGAGACTGACAGGACGTGCGCAATCGTGTAGGTGGAGAGTTGCAGAGAGGGGCGCACTACCGCCACCACTATGACCGAAGCCACAGCCATCACCAACCACGAACGGGCCAATACTATCCACTCCCAGTGCACACTCACGTCTGCCTCGTCGCCGACAGTACGGTCGGGCAGCACAGGAGGTAGAGCGTGTGAGATACAGTGCTCCAAGGCCGGCCAGCTGCCATCTACACCTCTGCACCGCTTTTGCGCCCTGCATGGCACTATGCTGCGCTGTGCTCCATCATTGGTTCCATGATGGAATACAACATACACGCTGGCAAGTGGGCGTGGCGGACGGATAGCGGCTGGGCACACTGGGACTGGCAGGGAGTCGGCTGGAATGAGATGGGACGAGATGGGAAGGGAAGGAAAGGAAAGGGATGGCACGGCATGGCATCCAGTACAGTACAGTACAGTACAGTACAAAGGTAGTGGAGTATTGTACTCCAGTGTGGTAAGGTTAGGCCCACTCTTCCTTTCTATCTCCTATTATTTCCTTAGCTAATCTGCTAATTAGCCCTCTCATTCCCTGAAAGAGACGGTACAAACATACAAACACCCAATCCATCATGGCCCATTTCAGTTTTATTATTAGCCGGACGGAGGATTTTCCTATGACAGAATCAAAAAAATGACCCTGATTCTGAAGGTCTCCACTCTGGCCTTCAAGTCTGTCTGTGTCTGATTGCGGGTGCTTCCCACTGTGCATGCTGGGCAGTACTTTGTTCAGTCGAGCCTCAATCCGTCCTCACCAATTAGCCTTCTCGTCAGCAACTACACAATGCAGTCTCTGACACTGTGGCCTACCAGACCAAAGACGGTGGAACCCTCGGAATTCAATGTACTGTACGTACTGCGAACGCCCGGCAGTAGTCAGGCCCTTGGGAGTGCAGCCCAGCACAGCACAGCAGAACACATACTCTTCCTTTTCACTGTAGTGCAGCATAACATCGGGCATCGAAGATCAGATCCTACAACTTGCCGCCTCACACTGGACTGCTGCAAAAACCTTCATCATCTGCATTACCATCAGCAGCAGTGTAAGGGGAACATCGAAACCTTAACGTTCATCAAGGCCTCCATTCCAGCTCACTGCGCTGACCCCTCCACTCCACTACTCTATCTGAAACATGAAACACCGGCCAATCCTCGTGCGTGCCCAACGGGCTGGCATCACAGAACCATTGCCGGTAGATCTTAATCTGGTCCATTTGTGTGGGAGAGAGTGATTAGATCCTTTGCCCATATTCGAGAGCACCGTAGATACCTATTGTATGGTACAGTAAGTGCATCTACTGTACTGTGGTGTACTGTACAGCTTCCCCTACCGCTATCACACCACTACGTCATAAGGAGATCGGATCGTGAAACGCCCCTGTCCGAATGAAGCACTGTGTGTATGTATACAGCACTCTACGGCACTGTGTCGTGATATGTGACGCTCCAAAGGCAACGAACCGGTCTTCGATCGGGTATTGGTGCATTACAGCGTCGTGCTGTTCGGCCATGAGGATGCTGCCTTACTGTAAGACGCATCCCGTTTTCCGCCGTGCGCGCATCGCCCTACTGCACATGCAATATGCCAACCATGGCCCACGCGAGGTCAAAGTCGAACGATGTACTGGAGTATCGAACCGCGTACAATACGGTACCGGTGATATCGCAGGCAGGTGCAGTATTGGGGTATTCATGCAAGGATGGCTGGACTCCCTGACCACTACTACTACCTAATGCCACGATATGCCCTCCCTCCCTGTTATTACCCCAATACCCGACAGTGTCGAAAGGTGCCACACACTCTGCTATCGGCCACGTTCTTGCAGGCAGCCCTTTTTGAGACATGATCGCGTGCACACCATGCATGCAGAGAGCCTACCTGCCACCTCCTACGTGGCAGGCATTTTGATCGCCCTGACCGGTTTGCTAGGGCGCTGCTCATGTGGGAGTGTGCAGCACTATGCTGGAGTTCTAGGGCAGACCAAGAGCTCTTCCATCGGCCTGCCGCGTTCGCCAGCACCTGCGCCGACCCATGGCTCACTGGCAGGAAGGCGTTGCACGCATGCATGAAACGTTTCTTCTGGCGCGTCAGATGAGCGCTCATCTAAGCGCAGTTCTCACTGCCTGTCGTCATCACACCGGTCGATTGCCGCGAGAACGAATGGTCCGCCCTCGTTCATGTCGATGTCAATGTCAGGGCTGCAGCTGGGTCAACACAGAGCCATGGCTAATGCCTGATGTCTGATGTCTCTTTTGAATGTCCCGTCTCGTCAGCCGCCCTGTCATCCAACAAGACGTCCCTGCTATGTATCACCTGGCGTACCACTCATCGTGACTGCCCGAGATTTCGCATTCGATGCCTCGCAGCATTCGTATGTCTGGCATCGGGCTACATCTGGAGCAGAGTCCGCTGGACTTCGGCCAGACCATCTGCCAGTCAGACTGGATCACTGCTTGGTTGGTTGATCGGCAGATTGGTTTGCATAGTGGGCCAAAGTGGAATGTGAATTCACTTCCTTAAGAGTTTCATTCTTGATCGAACAGGTAATCTCTTGTCGACTACCTGCTGCTGTCACACGCTGCACAGAGTCAGACATGCATCGTATCACTCAGTAACACATCAGTTTGCAGAGTGGCATGGTTGTGACAGGCAGACAATCTCTGCAACAAAGTGAAGGTAAGGCCAAGGCAGAGATTGAATGTCAAGCTTAGTTCACGTACCCCAGATGTTCGAAGTGATGAATTATAGACTGATGGCTTCATTGTTGAGTTGTCGCTGTCACATGTTCGACATTTCCAAGTTGCACCACCAACAACCCTAACCCTCCCCGCCATCCCCGGCTTGTGAGTGTCGCCTTCAAGTCGAGTTGTATTGAAGACAATGTCAAGCCTAAAGAAAACAATTACGTTCAGCCTGGAACGACCTTGTGCGCGTAATCAACTTTTTCTTCTTAGACACCGCATTCAACCATCTTCGTCGCGTACAATACAATACAAAGCTCTCGTTTAAACAGAAGCGCAACCACACCAGTGCTCTTGCGACAACAACGACATCACAGTCTGAATCCTCTTAATCATGCGCCGCGCATAGCCGGTCATCTCAACCCGTCGTCGAATACGACTCACAAGTTTGCCACCGTTTCTCTGCTACAACATATTCGCTGTCAGTGCGATAACCCATATACGCCATGTCAGTCTCGCTGGCCGAACAACTAGAGGAGGAACTGCTCTTCACCGAGGTCCAGATCCAAAGCCTGGATCCCGAGAGTGACTCTTATACGGTAGACAGAGACGAGCTAGAGGAGAAGAGGAGAGCTATCGAAGAGAGAGTCGAGTCCTTGAAGAATGGAAATCACAACTCATCGCCAGACGTGTCGCGCCGACCTCTGGACTCCCCACTACAGCCTCCCGTGCAATACCCGACGATTCAACCCGCAAGCCCCAGAGGAATCAAGCGCACAGGGTCTGAAACTTCGACTCCCGGTGCGTCGCCTTCGCCAAACAAGCGCATGACACCCGAGCGCTCTGCTTCATACAGCAACATCCCTTTGTCGTCGCGGATCTCGTCGCGTTCCAACGGCTTGAACAGAAGCGCCGCTGCTTCTGTAGTTGATATCGCTAGGCGTCGATATGAGCAGTATGAAGCAGAACGAGAGAGGGCGCGCCAAGATGCAGAGCTTGCGAGACGTCTGAGCCAACAACAGGTATCTAGTGGGACCAGCACACCATTTGCAAACAGGGCCGACTTCCAAAGCACCTTCGATCCCACAGGCACCTACGAACGGCCGGTGGTCAAACAAACAGGAAAGAGAACTGCTCCACCACCTCTACGACATGCGCCTCATTCTGGTGCATCTGACTCACATCACCATCGCCCTTCACTGGAAGCTCACAGATCATCCGGCTCTGGAGGTTCATCGCGCGTCAAACATGAGCCTGCTATTCCAGGCCCGTCCCGTCAAGTACCTTCACAGCGACCTCCTGCCCATGTTGTCGACCTCACCGCCGATAGTGACGCAGAAGACGACGACGATGATGAAGAGGAAGCGCGTGGCTGGCAACTGGGTAATCGACCGAGCGTTCCACTCCCCATGCCTAGTCAAGGACCCGCCCGCTACCAAACTCCTCAACATCACGGACATTATCCTTCCAGCTACCAGGCTGCCAATGTAGCACCAGGAGTGCAAGGCTCGAATGGCGTGTATCCTACTGGCGCCCACTATGCACCCGCATACCTAAACAACGTACAACACATGCCAGGTGCATATCCCTCCTCTTCCATGGTGAACGCTGGCCACCTACAGCATCTGTATGGTAAGAACATACAGCCGCAGGTCAACAATGGTCAAAATCCCGACTTGATGCATCGTATTCGAGAATGGAGTAGAAATGGGTACAACGCCGTTTCCAACACTTTCCCCAATACAAACTTCCAGCAGCTGGCTCACTTGATCAATGGAAGCAGCGCTCAACCCCGCCAGCCTACATATTATCTTGATTCTGATGACGAGATGGAGATTCTTGGCTCTAGAAGGATTAACAATCCCTATGCACAACATCGAGACCTTTGGCAGGAGCGTTACGATACCATTGCTTCCTACGATCCAGAGAAGACAAAAGAAGAGATCGAGGAGCTTCTCAATAACATCCGACCAGATGAGGACTTGCCCGATGACCTGCTTGTACGTACACCGGAAGAGATGAACGTACGCCTCCACAAATACCAAGAACTCGGTCTCACCTGGTTGAAAACTTGTGAGGAGAGCAATAGCAAAGGTGGCATCCTCGCCGATGACATGGGGCTGGGGAAAACCATTCAGATGTTGTCTCTGATGGTCACGCGCAAGCCAGAGCGGTCATCGGTGGAAAAGACTACCCTTATCGTTGCCCCTGTTGCCCTGATGCGACAGTGGCAACAGGAGATTTCAGACAAAGTCAAACCTCGTCACCGTCTATCAGTCTTCATCCATCACGGCTCCAGCAAGAAAAAGACCTACCAGGAACTCATGGCTTATGATGTCGTCATCACCACCTACGGCAGCATTGCGTCTGAACTGAAAAAGCTCGAGTCCTTCACTGCCCGTAAGGTTACCCACCCAGACACCAGGCGTCTTCCAAAGGAGGTCTGCGTGTTGATTGGTACAGAAAGGCCATGGTACAGGGTCATTCTTGACGAAGCTCAGAACATCAAGAATCGTAACACACAATCCGCCAAGGCTGCCTGCCACATCAACGCCATGTACCGTTTCTGCTGTACTGGTACTCCCATGATGAACAATGTTGAAGAACTCTATTCGCTTATCAAGTTCCTGCGGATCAAGCCTTATTGTGTGTGGGATCGCTTCAGGACGGACTTCGTACTGCCACTGAAGAATGAATCATCTCGTTCCATGGCAATGAAAAAGTTCCAGACTGTCTGCAAAGCCGTCATGCTGAGGCGCACCAAGTACAGCAAATTCGAAGGCAAACCGATCCTCACACTACCAGAAAGAAGCACCGAGACGACAAACCCGGAGTTTAGCGATGACGAGCAACAGTTCTACACGGCGTTGAATGAGCAGACCAAGCTCGAGTTCAACAAGTATCTCAGAAGAGGTGAAGTCGGGTCGAACTACTCTGCCATCCTGGTTCTTCTGCTACGCCTGCGCCAGGCCTGCTGCCATCCACATTTGATCAAGGACTTCGGCGTGCAAGGGGTGGCCGGTATCACCAATGACGATCTGATGGCGAAGGCAAAGGAGCTTCCGCCAGACGTCGTCGCCCGTATCAAGGAGGCCGAGGACAACTTTGAATGTGCAATTTGCTGCGACGGCCACCCAAACCCTGCAATCTTCGTCCCGTGCGGTCACAGCTCGTGTCACGAGTGTTTCTCCCGCATTGTAGACGCGGCTACGCGCGGTGAAGGCGGCGAGGCTGCCGAAACTCGATGCCACTTCTGCAGAAGTGCGATCAACCCCAAGAGCATCACTGACTTTCTCACGTTCAAGAAGGTCCACTGGCGTGAAAAGCTCACAACAGAAGAGATCGAAGAAGAGGCACAGGATTCTGATTCTGATTCTGACGAGGATAACTCTGACGAGGATGAGTCAGAAGAAGAGACTAGTGACCCAACACTAAATGGATTTATTGTAAATGATGATGATGACGAAGAACAAGAAGACGAGCCCGTATCTAAAGGGGACGATACAGATGACGACCTAAATATCAAACCGGAACCTGCCAAAGGGGCTCAAGACTCAAAGGCCGGCATCAAAGAGGAGACAATTGAGGATGATGATGACGATGACGATCTTGACGCGCCTGTTCGCAACAGAGGCCAATCACAGGCTGAAGCAGGTCCTTCAACGACCGAGAACAAAGGCAAGGCAAAAGCGGTTGCAAAGCCAGACAAAAAGCCAAAGAAATCGAAAAAAGCTAGAGGAAAACAGAAAAAGTCAGTGCCCAAACTCACCCTTGCAGAGTTAAAAAAGCAAAGCCAGCGCAACATGGGCGCGCGCAAGAAATACCTCAAGAGACTACGCAAAAGCTGGATCTCCTCAGCCAAGATCGACAGGACAATGGAGATCCTGCAAGAAATAATGAACAACGACGAGGGAGAAAAGGTGCTAGTGTTCAGCCAGTGGACCTCGCTGCTGGACCTGGTCGAGGTGCCGGTCGACCGGGAAGGGTGGCATTACCGGCGGTACGACGGCAGCATGAA